>JAOEHX010054961.1:11693-29086 GCA_025448015.1 Bolborhynchus lineola
AAAAAAGAAAAATACAAAAAAAAAAAAAAAAAAGAAAACAAATAAAAATGGAATGAAATTAAGTGCCAAATTATATAGGTGATGCTACAGATGTCAGCTCCCTCAAACCCAAGGTTATCCTGTAGTCCATCCTGTGGGCAGGAGCTAAAATTCATGTCTTCAGATCCAAACCTTCTCCCAAGGCATTTGCACCTTAAGCTTACAATCCTTGTGTAATGGAAGTAGGGATAATGCCTGCTGGAGAGGGAAGGGGGTGTGGGCAAGAGGATTGATGATGTTAGAGAACAGATACCATAGCAAAAGATGGTTGTCACTATGACATTACTTTACAGTACATTACAAAATTAATCTGACATATTTCATACTTTTGTCATTCATTATTGTGAAACACAGGACATATGGATTTTCTCTGTGGCATTGGGAGAGCAAAATATGAATTCTGATCCTTCTGTTGGACAGTTCAGTATCCTCAAATTGCCAAGATAGCAGAATTCATGCTGCCTTTTAGTCTCCCACTGCTGCTACATGAGGGTGGGCATCCAGGAGGAGCATTCTTGTAGATGGGGGAGGTATGGGACAGTGGATTTTGTGATGCACAAAAGAAAGACAAGACCTAGGAACAACCACTGAGATACAAAGAACATGGTGCAAACATACCCTTAAAAATAGTGAAATAGTGGAGCTGAAGGGATGTGAGTGCTTGTATATCTCTAGCATAAAAATTTAAAGCTGCAGAGCTAAGAAGGGATTTTATTTTCACCTGTTGTGACTCAGAGCCATGCTAATCATGACAACCTCTTTCCACTGAACATCTTAGATATGCCAGAGCCAAGCTTTCTATGCCAGTCAACCTGCTGGGAATGGGAAATTCAGTGATATTGAGTATTTTGAGTAAGGAAAACCAGAAAAAGAATTGGTAGAAAAATAACCTGGCAAGTATTATTTAAACTATCAACAACCTATAGTTGCTGAATAGCAGCATTATTTTCATTCTCTGATCTGTAGTGTTAACTCACAATAACTAATATCCCAATCACATATCACTTCTTGATATGTTTTGACAGCCAGAAAATTGTTCTTCTGCCTGAAGTCGGGAAACAATTCATTTTCTGAGGTGAAAATGTAAATACAACAAGACACAGCAGAAATAGCCCAGTTCTCCTCCAGTAAATTTTATTAGTGATACACATATTCAGCCCTCATTCAGAAACCTACGAGAACATACATTTCTTTGGGTACTAAATTGCTTAGAGGGTAGGTGCTAATATTACTAAAAAAAATATTAGTAATTGTTATGACAGCACACACGAGACAGAGGAAAGAAGGATAACTTTTTCAAATTGCAGATGGTGTGAGAATTGTCCCAGAGAGGAAAAAGTAAGGAAACTAATATAAGGTGTCCCACTCTGGAACACAGATGAATGTCCTGTAAGTGCTATCTCTGCCTTCTGAAGTCAGTTTCATGTAATTATATTTCATATAAATACAGTGCTTTCAGCACCTGCACCTTGCTTCTGATCATTGCTTAGGGTCTGACTTAAAATTGTCAAATCTTACCTAGGCCTCTGTGAATATAAACAATCAAATATTTCCAATAAGCAAGGCAGAAGCTGACTCCAGGTTTTTAAAGGTTAATAATTTATTTTTAGGTCAATAAATTCTTCTTAAAAATCAATATATTTGTAACTAGCTTGCAAAAGCTTTCAGCCTAAAAATGCGTTTAAATGGACATTCCAACGGGGCTTTTTTCCAAGCTGCATGGATTTTAAAAATGTTCACACTTGTCAGTTTTCAAGTTATCTAGAAGGCTTTTTGTAAGGGACAGGGAATTCTGAAGGTTTATTCTCTTCCTTTCCAGGAAGACATTACTTCATCAGTCCCTATTCACAGGTTATCATAGACGGGATACTATTCAATAGTAACAACTCAGGTATGTTAAAACTGGAAAAGTGTGTAAGCAATAGCTAAACAATGGCATTTCACTGTGTCAAAGGGAAGTAGGCATGGTGTGCGCAGCTTCCCTGAAAGGAGCACTTTCTTTCAGTTCACTCTGCTATCCAGCTGTTGCTGTAAGAATCATCACTGCTTTAAAAAAGATGGTATTATCTGTGATCCAGGAGAAATGGTTAATGATAAACCCACCCATGTGTATAAAGTTTGTAAAAAATAAGGGTGCAACTGAATCAAATCCCTTGTCTTTCATAGAAACCATTTGTTTAGTTAAATATGTATTTAATCAATTATTTATAGACCTAAACTTTCACATCATAACGAGAGATCCTCAAAATAAGCATGATTTGGAAATGTTTTTGACTGAAAGGAATTTGGATAATTTCATTTCTTTTTGCGCTCCATCCTTTACTGTGACCACAGGCAGAAAAAAAACATGATAACCACAGACGAAACAAAACCTTAAAGAGAAAGTTACAGCAGGGCATATCTCATGCAAGCAAGAAGAGCCTACATGAAAATAGTTGTAAGTGTTGCCTTTGGTTAAAGTTTATAGACTCCAAGGCAAGCCTCAGATATTACATCATCAGAAGGGCTTGCAGAAAATAAGCTAGGGCACAATACAGTCCCCACAGGAACTTAGTTTCCTAAAATCAGGTCAACACTAGTATAAAATTAGATTCAATGTTCTGCTGAGCAAAATGAAGGAGTGACTTTTAAAAGAAAATTATTGAGGGTAATAATACATCTTGCTGGAAGTCACAAAGTATGGCCCACAAACTTGCATAGAGGTTAGCTCCTTAGTCTTGCCAACATCTCCTAACACTCATTTGAACTCCAAGCACAAATGGGAACTTATAAATTAACTATGAGGTCCAAATTGTTTAAGGTCAAAACATGCAGCACTCTTTAGACGAATGATTACACTCTGTATTTAAAGGACATTCAGTACAAGACTTAGTTATGTATTATAATTGATTCCTCAATTAAATCGCTGAATCAAGTTGCTGGGAGGGGGAGAGAGTGGGGAGAACAAGAAGACACCACATGAAACCAAAACCTACTTCAATTCAAATCACCTAAACATTCAAAATATGTTGGTGAAGATTGTAATTATAAAGAAGTACGATGCAGAAACCCTGGAACATACTAAACAATGATCTAAACAATTTTTTAACATCAGTTCTAACCATTTACTGTCTTACAGTGCAGTAACTGAGGCTTAGAAACCAAACTCTGGGGAGAGGGAAATATTCCTTTCTAGTAATGAAAGAATTGACCTTGACTTAGAGAATCATCTTAGCAAAAGGACTACACTGGAGCAATGAGAAAGGAGGCTTCACAAAAAACAACCCTCATTACTAACTTCTTCGTATCGCAGGACTATTTTAAAATATCTTATTATAAACTTGCGTGAACAACAGTAAGTATTCTGAAGTGTGGTAAACTGTGTACCTATCCACCCCTCTGTTCACTCTTAGTAAGGTTGCATCCTCTCCGGATCCTTCTCCAGAGGGCTATGTAGAAGCCTATGTAGACTAGACCTACGGACTAAAGGAGACCTGCTGACCACAGCCAGCGTATGCAGCAGTTCAGAAGGATGTCCAGAGAAGCATCTACTGCATAAGCAGTCCAGGAAATTCCATTTGGGGATTGCAGCAATGTGTAAGGATGTTAGAAACTGCCAAGAAGGCTATCAAATAGCTTCTGACAATTCTGGAACAAAATTTCCCAATGTACCTGGGGAGCAGGCCAATTACTGCAACATATGATTTTGTTGGTTTGAAGACAGAGTTACTCCAGAAGTTCAGCATGAAACAATCCAGCTTGAGAATATCACAGACCTGGATAAAGAAATTGTTCCATTCCTTCAGTATCACAGTACAAGCAAAAGAAAGTCCTATCCAGTATAAAAGTCCATAAACTATCTTCCCCAGGCCATTTAACATTAGTACTGTTTCACAGTTAATAAATGAGAGGTTGGGAAATAAGCTCCTGGTCTACTGGCCTACAGCAACCTAGAATTGAGTTTTTTAATACAGTTGTGAAGTCTTTTTATCTGGAGTTGCAAATTGCAAGTTCTACTACTTCATTTTGCAGAGCTTGTGTAGCACATCAGAAAAAGGTTTATAACTACCAGTGTGGGATGCACTAATGAGACACCCAACAACAGTGCTTTGAAGAGATCTGGCTTTTTCAAATAGAAAAACACATACCTTCTTTTTATAAGATCACTGAAGTAGGAACTTTGTTCCCAGCCAGGTTTCTACTGAGATGCAAAGTTATGGAGGAGCTCCTCCTGCCCTAGGTTTTGCGGTTTTATCATACAACTTAAAATTCAAACAATCACATTAATTTCTTTAGTGTTCTCCAGGAGTGATACAATGGTCACTTGCAACACCGATGCTGATGCCTTTAAGCTATCACAAGAAACTTCTTGTGCAGGGTTATACCTTACTGCACTCCAAACAGCACCTGTGAAGCCAGAAACAAGCGTTTACTTAGAGGGGGACACTACGTAACAATGCACACCATAACTGATATCTACAATGAAGCAGCACTCTCAGGAAGAGCATCATATATATGTGCATTTATTGCACATGTAGCAGTCTTAACAAATAAGGAATTGTTAATATGCATGCTCTTTTGTGACAAACTGCTGTGAAACATACTGTTCTCTTATGAGCTGGGGATCTGAAGTGCCAGTTGTGGTTATTTTCTAAAACTTCTTGGATGAAGACCTTGCCAATCTGCAATGTGGCATTTTGTGGCTGATTAATTTTATGGACTGTGCTAGGTAAGAACTCTCTGACTTGCTGAATCTAATATCAATTTTAATAAAACTCTAGTTGCTTGCTAATTTGGAGACACAGGGTGCCACTTTATTGGCTTGTGTAGATTGCTTGTTCTCCCTATATTTAAGTAGTTCAGAGAAGCCTTTTGGCATACCTGTTTGTATACAGAAAATTAGACCCACACAAGGTTCTCAGTTACAAACCTTATGGCTTTATACAAAAAGTAATTTAAGAACAGTGCAGCAAATTGATACTCATATTTTTGTAACTTTCTAACATGATATCAACTGGGGAAAAAAAAAAAGTTCAAATTGAAAAGAACTTGTAAACCGAAACATAACACAAAATCCAGGCATGACAAAAGTCAGAGTATTACTTGCCATGCAGACCAGGTGCTGGAGAGTCCCAAACAATCATATCCTGCAAGCAGTCAACAAATGTTGCAAAAGATGTGCCTAACCCTACAAGGCTCTCTGGGACTGAATAAGGATTTGTAAGCTATTCTGTTTTACTATCATGCTCAACAAATACTTGGTGCGTTCCTTTCTATAATCTTCACTATTCTACAACCTCATTGTGTAAATCAGCAAAAGCAGCTTCTGTGCCCTGCTCACAGTATGCTAACAGAAACTACATGAATCCAGTAAATCTCTGAAAGTCACTCTCCACAGGATAATTTCCTTTTGCCATCTGATACAGCATCCCTGTGCCCAGACTTGTTTTGTTGATGAGTTCTGTAGGAACAAGGCAAAGTCCTTGTGCTCATTAAAACTGACAGAAATAGCTCATTAATGAGACTATACCATCTCCCACAAAATTACAATTTCCTGAAATCCATGACTTTCCTTTAACTACAGTATGTGAATCAGAATATTTTATAGATCATGATAATACTTCAGAAACAGTAGCTGATCTTCCCTGACAACTCCCACGATACATGTGCCTCTGTTTTTGAATTTAGTTTAAAAAAGTCCAAGTGATTGAACATTAATAATCTATTTCCTATATTTAATATATTTATGTATATATAAATAAATATATATGTGGGAATCCAACCTTCTTTACATAGGTCCCATTTGTGTCCACACAGATGGGCCATCTACCAACACCTCCTTAGCAACTTCATTCAGATCAATAACAAAAGCTTCATGTAGCACATATCAGCCTGAGGATCTGATAGCTCTTTTCTCACTTTTGAGGCAACATTGTGGACCTACAGGAACCTGCATGATGGTAGTGTGACAAGTATATATTTTTTAAGGCAATTAATAATAATAAAAAAAAAAAAAAACAAAACAAAACAAAAGAAGCCCTTATATGCAATGAATCATTTGGCTGTGCCCTTTCATACAGCAGACTGGAACTGTATGCTGACTTCATCTGCTACATCCTTCGTCCATCTTCATTATGTCATGGCCAAAACCGCCTTCAGATCAGCCACTCCCCTTTGGATTTCTGAAGTCCTTTGACCCTCAGAAAACCATCCTCACAGGCACTTAACTTCAGAACATCTTCTGAAATGGGAAACAACTAGATAGGATCAAAATAAATCCTGTATTTTCAACCAGAATTTTTTATTCTGACACACTGAGCTAAATTCACTGCTGAACAAGAGCAAGCTAATACTATCGATTCCCTAGTCTATACCTTGCTGGATGCCGCTTTTCACCTATGACACTTCCGTAGCCAGCTCAGCAGTCTAGTCTTATCCTGTGCACATGCCAGTCAGAGGACCTGAGGAGCTGTACTTGTCATATATACAAAGATCTCCAAACGGATGGTCTTCAGAAATACCCATAAAACCACACATTTACCTCAAAAGAGTCTTTTGAGACAGCTCCTCTGAAGTCATCCAGATTTTGGCAGTTTACCATCGATGAGGCAGGCTAATGGCTATGGTAGGGACAGCATGGAGATACCCACGCAAGCATACAGGTTGTGTCAGCCTGTAACATCAATCATAGATGTTTTTCCTAATTTGTACTAGGACTCCAGCAAAGGACTGCAGACTCCGAGAGGCTAAATCCAGCTCTTCCAAACGGGTTGTACTGTCTTGCCTATATTTTTCTTTAAAAGCACAGCTACGAAATCAAGTCGTCAAGCTAATGTGTATTCTCTGGCTTTATCTAAGCACTTGTAACACATGCATGGGCTATGATAAGCCAATTAGACTCTTTTGAGACCTGATACCATCTGTTGAAGAAATCGCTGGCAATCCAGTAGGTAGCAGTCTCTCTGTCCCCATTGGGTTTCACACTTTACCACTCAGTACTCACAATTACCCTTCCCAGTGCCAGAATGGAAAAGAAAATGAAGAGAAAAGCTTTAGTCATTATCTACTGTGAAAAGAAGCAGAAGAGACAAATCATGCACATGTGTATGTGTAAAGTCTGTTCTTGCATTTCCACATTCACTGAACTTTTCATTTTACCTTGAAGAGATGTAGGCTTTCAGTTGCCATAGCAACCATATTAACAAATAGCAGCATAGACTTTACACAAATGATGTGATTGTCAGGACTTCGGGATAATCTAACAGGTTTTTATTGCCTTCTTCTCCCCTTCTCTCCCCCCAATACATGCTTATTAGCCAACATAACCCCATCACTTTTGTTTTTCCTTACTGAATACTTTTCATTTCATAACATCAAAGGTTTTTGTTTAAAAGGATATACCTATATCAAGAGCCTCTAAATTTGATATATCTTATGTTTCATGCCTGAGAAAGGGATCACATGATTGCAGCATTCTTTAGAAGGCATAAACTGATTTGCATTAATGTGTCTCTCAGTGAGCTAACTGGAGAACTATAAATACTGTTCCTGTCTTCAGGACTACTTAGCGTTTTTGCTCTGAGAGGCGAGGAAGCAAGGAAAAAAATCATCTTCTCAGACAGATGGGAAGGGGGAGAGTGTTCTGTACACTATCCAAAAATTAATGATGAATCTGTTGGTTCCTTTAAAATGTAATGATTTATAAAGGCTAAATTACATGGACCTCAACACCTGAATATTTCTATTGCATGGTTTTAGTGGTTCATATGCATTTCTCAAATAAATTACTAATACTCTACTAGATTAAATATTGACTTTTGCAGGATTTTTTTCAAGAGAGCAAAATTTTATTTTAGCTGAAGTATATTAACCTCAATTCTCTAGTCCCTTCCATCTTATTACTTCCTTCAAAGCACTTCAAATATCAGTCAAAACTATTAATTTGAAATATGGCCACATTTTCAGGATGAAAAAACTAAGACCCAACCTGAAAGAAGCAGGAAAATTCTGAGGCATGATCAACCATAGATCGTGGTATGCATGAAGAGGTGATTAATTATTCTCAACACCTAAGGATTTGCACAGTTGAATAAGAAAGATGAAATTTGCCAAACAATCTCATATAACAAGCAAAGAATTTATCAATCAATTTAAATACAACCAAAATGTGTATGTAAATATATTCACTTAAAAAAAACAGTCAACAACCAAACAAACAAAAACAAAAAGAAACAAACAGCAAAACCATAGCTGGCTGAAGAATTATTCTGAATTCATCATCTCCTTAGCCAAAGCAGTGACTTATCTTCTGAACGAAATTTGTTTTCCATTTCACATAGATCTTACAGTACCTTCAAAAATGGCTTTCTTCCAAACTCTTAACTATCACCATGCTAAAATTTGTTCAACAAAAACACACTGTTATGACACCTGGCAGCCAACATTCTACATTGCTACAACTAAGCATTTCCACTCCACTGTCCATTCCTACTTGAGGAAGATACTGGAGTCCTGAGATAAAATTTTACAAAAGATTCTTACAGTACTGAAATTAAGTTTTACTTATTTTGTATCAAACAAATGTACTTTCTGTTTAGCTAAAACAGACTATTATTTGATGTAAGGTACTACTCTTTCTACCTATAATTTCTTTTTACTTCTGCTATAAATCCTGTTTCCACTGAGTGTTTTTCACATGTATGTGTTTGGTTTGATAAAGCTAACAAGTCATAGATAAATTGCATTCAGCTATTTAAGCTCACTCTTCTCTTTTTTTCACAAATACTGTGAAAACAATTAGAAACGGGTGCTGCTAAGAAGACTTATTTCTAAGTGTTTTCTCCTTCCTGTCCCTGTTTGCTTCCCATGTCTCTGTAAAGGGTTAGAAAGATTAGCTTTGACACACTGGCAATTTTAGCAGCAAATATTCATTGCCAGCAAATGTGCCAGCAGGAAAATTTTCTTTTCTTTGCAAGACATATCACCTTACTAGGATAAACCAGCTGCTATTTTCACCTTTAAAGCTGACTGAATTCTTTATACATTTCTTATGTCTGTGCCATGTAGCACCTTGGGAAGCCTGCACCAGCCAACCAGGCTCTGCACTTATTTCCACAGGGAGTTCTCTCCCAATATATTCTAATTATGCCTGAAACATTTATAGAACAGCTTTCATTTTAAAAATAGCTCACAAGCCTAATATACCATAGAGTGGATTCACTTCATCTACCTCAGGATGACTGCATAGCAGTTTGACAGCTCTCAGCACCACCCCAATCTACGTTTTCAGGATTACTGTGAAGGAAAAAATATGTGCACCTAGCACTTCAGGGAGAATTTAGATATATATTTATATTATAACTGCAAAGTATGTGGTGATATTCAGATTCCAGGATTAAAAACTACCTAAGGTGTAAAAACTATCAAATGGATCTTAAGCGTCCATCAGCTTCTACAATATTGATTTGTACATCTTATTAACAGTAGTTTCTGTAGGCTAGCAGTCTTCACCAACATTACTATGAGATTTTTCTCTTATTTATTTTCTTTCTTTAAAGAAATTGTCAGGTTTTGTAAGATACTTAATTGGAAAAGATTGTATTTTTCCAGTCAAGAATAATTTAAAATAGAAGAGGCCCACAATACTTAGTAGCCCAGGGAACCTATGTGGGATAAGCAAAGACCCTGTTTCAAAACACTAGGAACTTTTTTTGAAACCACATTCTCTGTTTTCAGGAAAGTTCTCTTTATAATATGACAAGTGACAGATGTTTATTGCCAGTGCCTATCTGCTGCATAGCTCAGGTTTGACAGTGGTTTGCACTCTATACTAAGCAGACTGATTTGAAGAAGGACCGAGATAATTTTTTGGGTTGTATGGTATGTTTTTTCCTTCTCTTTAGTTTAGACACATTGGAATTGCAGGGCAAACAACTGAAATAAAAGCTTACAAGTGAAGGGTGGCCAGACACATTCACCATACACAAGAAAAAGGGCTTTCTTCATCTGATCTTCCTGCCTTACTTGGCTGGTCACATGCAGAAGATCCAATGCCAGAACTGCAAGTAAGAACTAGACATTCAGATATCCAAAGTTCAAGCAGATTATCATACACTGAGTAACTTAGATCCCTTGGCAGCAGAACATCAAACCAAGCTAAACCAGAAGAGGACCAAAATTCTGGTCTGACAAAAAGTAATTCTCTAGATATGTTATGCTCTGTCAGTACCACATAATGTAATGCTATACTGAGATTCCCAAACTAACCTAAGCATGCCAGTTAGTGAAGTAACAGACCTGCCTTAAGGTACTTCTCCATCCAGGTCCATTAATCCTTTTGAAAAGCGGCTTGCCAAAATGGCAAAGCAAGTATAAGCATCTCTGCATGACACTACATTATGTCCTGAAGACTTAGAGCAGTAGCCAGATTTGGCAAAATCCAGGGATTTTTAATATAAAAAAATAAAATAATTTAAAAATCATCAAATCATACTCTAAGAAGTCAGTTAATATATAATAACCTTTTTTTTTTTTTTTTTTTTTTGAGAAATACTGTTTTGGTAATTATGTAAAAGTGCATATACAGCATGTTCAAGTAATTTTTATTGTGTTTGAGAAAGACACCAAGCTGATACAGCCATGGAAACTGAACCACTCCATTAAAGCAGAGACAAGTACAGCATGGGCAGAAGCAGTGCAAGCTACCTCCACAGCTCTGACTGCCAAATTGCATCAATCACAGCCATGAGAGGACAGATTTCAGCATAAGGGTAGCACTGTGCAGCTACACCCGTAAGAAACTTGGCCTTACCAAGTGACTGCCAGGGAGTGTTAGCTGCATAGCGTGGACAGCTGCCCCCAAATCATCAGCCACACCCATCAATTTCTTGAACATGAAGAGCCAAACAGCTATCAGATAGTAAGAAATTCTGGGTCATGATAACCAGAGAAACAAGTATTATTTACGCCATTATCATTCTTGTTAGCCAGCCTTTGGTCCAATCACTTTAGCAGATGCTCCAAAGAGATGCCCTGGCCTCTAGTTTCAGAGTTGCTTGATGTCAGCCATAATACATATGTGGAAAGCAGCATATTACTGAATTATGCATAGCCCTAACATGTACTGCTACAGTTTGCTATTGGGATGGTAAAAGTCATTATCCCATTTGAATGTTGCTACTGCTCAATTTATAATATTCTTAATTTCTATGCTAAAAAAGGAAATAATCATCAATATTGTATGACTTCTTGCTGTCTCAACATGCACAGAATACAAGCCCTTTGGAACAGCAATAATATGGCAACAGAAAGAAAAAGAAACACTAGATTCTTTGCTATCTATTTCATTTTTCCCACAACAAATATTCTTCTGCTAATTACTTTCTGGAGTGTAAGCTGACAAAAAAACCACAAAACCAACAAACAAAAAAGAGATTGAGACTGGGTATAAAGAAAGTTTTTTGTCATGAAGACAACTAAGTAGTGGAACAAGTAGCCCAGAGAGGTTTTGTCCCCAAAATCCTTGGAGGTTTTCAAGACTGGACCAGATAAACCACTGAGCAATCAGTTTTGATCTCACAGCTGACCCTTTGTAGGGCAGGGGTTCAACTAGAGACCTCCTGAGGTTCCTTCCAATGTGGTTTATCCTATGATTTGTCAAAAATAACACAGACACATTTATAGTAAAACATTTCATGCACAGGAAAGATCCATTAATTATTTAGTCAAAAGGGAAAAGGTGTGTATAAAAGGAAGAGTACCACACATGTAAGGAGACACTAACTTTGCAACAAATAAAGGTTTCTATTTGGAGAAGAATACCACCATAAGAAAAAAAAAAAAAAAAATACAATGATCTCTCATCAAAATTGTCCTAGTACTATAGGACACCTACCTTTACTACAATAGGACATCTACCCTTACAAAGTAGAGCATTTAGGAAAAATTGACAAGTTTCAAGTCAAAACTAAATGAACACTAGAAGTCTTCACCTTATGTCAGCAAGAAGTAAAAACTAGGAAATTTCTTCACTTTTCAGTCCTCCAAAGTTTCTCTGTCCTTGCAATATTCACCATGCATTGTCTTCACTTTCTCATGCTACTTTCATCTCTCTTACTCAACAGACGAAAAGAAAGCTGCACATTGGTGTCCTGTGATTCATCCTGAATCCAAAACTACCCTTTTAATATGGTATGTGGTGTTAATCACCATCTTCCTCCTGCTTGATGTCAGAGTTGATAATTTTCTAGCATCTTCTCTGGGTGGCCATGTGCACACCATTTCCCATTTCTTCACTGCATCTAAATGCAGGTAGCAACTGCAACTAAACTAACATATTTCAAGAGACTTTTTTTACATATTCAGAATCTATCTCATTTTCAACAGTGTTAAATATCAAAGAAATTAAACTTCTCTCAATCCCAAAAGATATATATCAATGCATCTTTTAATACAAGGGTTTGTTTGGGATTTTTTTGTTTGTTTTTCTTTATCCTTATATGAAGGGAAAGTCAAGCATAATTTTCCATCCTCTGCCAATAAGATGATTGTTCTTTGGCTCAAGCTGCCCAGTATATTCCAGACTAGAGCAGGGAAGTTATTTGTCCTCAACAGATTGGCAGTGTTATGCTATATTAAACAGATGCCGAATTTTGCAACTTATTTGTAAATATAGATAGCTGTTGGACTTTAAGATCTTTGTACCTTAGCTCTACATGGTTCCCAGAAGTCAAGATGCACATTAAAATATCTGTTCTTTCCTTCTCTGTGTTTGTGCTGTGTGCTAATTGTATTAAAAAACTTTGCTTAGCTCGGGTTGTGTGTGATTCTTGGAGCAGGTCCTTCCAAGCCCTTAATATTTCACAGGTAGGAAGTACCACTACTGAATTCCTTCTACATCAAGTATCAGTTCTCACCAGGAAGCAAACACAGTGAGAGCTGTGACAACTGCACAGAAGTAACAGGAATATATGTAATGATTTTGTAAAGAAAATTCCTACTCTAAAATATCTCTACTTAAATAAACATAAGTCTACAGAGAACCCTTTCCAGATGTAGTGATAATTTCTTATAGTATGATCCCTAGTAATAAATCTTTTATCTTTTGATCTTAGCAACAAAAAATTCAAATGAAAGAGTAGTCTTAGAAAAACATGAGGGTTTTTCCCATGCTTTCACAGTAGATTTACTCAGGAAAAAAAACCCAAACCAAACCCAGCCAAATAACAGAAGGTCAATGTACAGAAGAATGAATAATTTAGGTGAAAAACTTTTTTTATAATAACCAATGAAAATTCATCATCACAAAGCAACAAAAATATTCCCTGTTCTGGAAATGTAATTTCCAGAAATTCAATGGCACCCAGGATAAAAGTTAAAGTAGGAACCTGGATAATAATCAGGTATATAAAGAGCTGATGATGAGTGAAACAAAATTATAACAGATAAGTACCTGGGCACTTCAGTACTGAACAACATAATTAATGAAATACAATGGTTGCCAGCAATACCTTTTTCATTTGAAACTGAAGTAAAATTTGTGCATTGAGGCTACTGTATAACAAGAAATTGACAAATTTCTCTGCGTATAGAACCAGCTAGGTTGGAAAAGACCTTTAAGATAGCATGTTAAAAACGAACAAAAAGAGATATTTCACCTAGTATACCTAGATCCTGAAATTCACTGACACGAGAGGTGTCATTTAGGAGGGAAAGGGAATTTGAATTGGCTGCCCACACTTGGAACACCTGTCACCAACTCTCATCCTGGCCTTAGTGAGCAAGTAAAAAAAAATCATTTCTAAAAAGAGAAGCAAAACCCCTGCTATTGTTACAGAAATAATTTTTGAGGTCCCATCCACCATTTTTATTGTCCAGAAGAAACATTTTAATTGTGCCTTAGAAGAAACAATACTACCAGTGCATACAAATTCTAAACCATGAAATTTTCTACAAAATGTTCATTTACTGAAGATGTATTAGGCTTGTGGCAAAAATGGTACTGGTTTTCTGAACACACAAACCTGTTGTCCAATAGGCATGTTGGAAAACACTTTCTTAGGATGCATTTCTGCTATCCAACAGCTTTATATTGCACAGTTGTGCAAGCCAGTCAGATCCATCACACACATATGAATATATCAGCTCTGTGGCAAAGAAAGAAGCATAAACACGTAGCATGAGTGGCTTCACTGCAGAAGTCTGCAAAGTCAAAGTTAAAATTACAAATCTGTCCTGGGCTTCAAATATTAACGTCTTATCACAGCAATTTGGTATAAAACTACATTTTTTAAAATGCCAGCCATGGGTGGCAATGCCTTGGTTATTTCCTACTATTGCTTAGAAATTTTATAAATATGATCTGTGTTCCAAGAACTATTTCTCTTTTGCTATGCAGATTTTTTTCTCCTAGTGTCAGTTTTATCACTAGCGACATATAAACCCTGTATTTTCACTTTTTAAGTGTGTGGCATTTACTTGCCCTTTGTTTTCAATCACCCAATTTTAAACATCTGATGTACATTCTAAACACTATCTTGAATTAGTAATTGAAAGAATGTATAATGAAAAAAAATAAAAAGGAAACATACAAAAATTTCCTGTTAAAAATATAAACTGTGCTTCTACAAACAAATTTCAGTTCAAAATCTTTTTTCATAAAAGCCTGGCAGAGCCACATACATTTCTCTAAGACTTCCATCTGTGCTGTTGTCTTGGTTTAGCCCAGGCCAGCAACTAAGCATCACATGGACTCTTGCTCACTCACTGCCCTCAGCAGGCTGGGGAGAACAGCATTGGAAGGTACAAGCAAAAAAAATTGTGGGTTGAAATAAGAACAGTTTAAAAATAGAGATGATAATGATGATATAATAATAGCAACAGTAATAGTAAAAAATAAAATAACAAGAGAGAGAAATAAAAACCAAGACAGATATCACCAACTCACTGATGCCCAGCCAGTCTCTGAGCAGTGGCTCCAGGGCCAGCCTTCTACCTAGTTTTCCTGCTGAGCCTGATGCCATATGGTCTGGCATATCCTTTGGGCCAGTTAAGGTCAGCTGTTCTGCCTATGACCCCTCCCAGCTTCTTGTGCACCCTCAGCCTACTGCTCGTGGGGTGAGGTAAGAAGAGGAAAGGTCTTGACTTAGTGTGGGTACTGCTCAGTGGTAACAAAAACATCCCTGTGTTATCAACACTGTCTCCAGCACAAATCCAAAACATAGCACATACTAGCTACTATAGAGAAAACTAGCTTTACCCCAGGGAAAACCAATACAGCTCTCATCTATAAATGAGCTGGCTGATCTTATAATACAGAGTAGCTTTCTATCAAATGTGTTAAAACTTCAAAACCAAACCCATCAAGGCACATGGTTTCTCAGAGTACTGCACACAGAAGAGGAAGAGCCTCTCATGAACTAAAACCAGGTGAAAAACTTATATATATATTCCTCTAGTCTGTAAGTAAAGCCTAATGAATTGGTCAATGACAAAAAATTTCTCCTTATAATACTCCATTTTCCATTCAATTTCATTACTCTACTAAGTGTGGGGATAGCTTAGGTATTGGTTTCAAAATTATTTAGTTTTTTACTTGCTACTAGATAATTCATTGTGACAATCTTTGGCATTTTCTAGCCAGCTCTATTTGCAAATCGTTATCATAGTTAGCTTTTCCCAAATGAATCCAAAATTTGGGTTGCTCAAAAGTAGCAAAATGGCTTGAAGATCTGATTCAGCTTGCCCTGCACACCACCTGTCTTTATGGAGAGCCAGAGATATGGCATCACTGAACAAATCTACCAAAAGATCAATAGAGGAAAAATATTTACTCTCAAATAACAGCATTTTCAACTGCAACATTGTAGAAGCATTTCATTTGCAACTTTGTGTAATAGAAGTAGGATAACATGAGCCTGTGGCCATCCTCTTTGTCAATGGCCCTATGAGCAGTGTACATAACAGACAGAACAAGCAATGAAAACTGACAAAGAAAATGCACATGGCCGGCCTGAGAGAAGACCTTGGAGAGAACAGAGCCATCTATAATTTCTCTTTTTATTTCTTCTACTTAAAGAAGGAAAATTGCAGATACCTCTGCTGAACTTTTCTGTAATTGTTTTTATTAGTGACAGAACTGATCTGTAAAGCCTAGAATACTTCAGGCATCTTAGCAGATAGGGCTTTATCTTAGGCAATGCCTAATAGTAAAGGCAACATCTTTCTGCAGATACTAAACAGTCATTGGAACAAACAGAACACACTAATGAAGATGCATAATAGTCCTTTGATAGAGAGGTATTACACCCAGTTTTTCTCCAAATGTTCCAGTATTGACTAGTAAAGAGAAATCTGATGGCAGGGCACTGACAGCTTCTTATTATTGCTATTTTAATATCTTCTATTCTGCAGCTGTCAAATGTGTTATGAAAATAATTAAAAATCTTTTTCATACATGTTGAGCTCTACATTTCAGTGTAGGCAGGGTGTTCCAACAAGATATACTTGGCAAGGAACTATTTCCTTTATGTTTTCCAGGGATTTCATTCATATAATGTTTCCTTAAAAATGCATCTGCGCATTGTTAATTGTACATGGAAAAACACATAGAGAAAAAACATATTAAGCAGTAAATTTGTATTTTAAAATCAGAAACCAAAGGTCCTACAACCAATTTTGTATGCCTAAAGCTTCACACCTGCATATTTGCAGTTCCAAAATGGCACAACAGATGTCACTTATGTCAGAAAGGGCTGCATAAATCTAGGACTCTAAAACTTGCAGTAGCACTTTAACTTAGTTATGATTAAATTCAGCAAAATGAGTCATACATCATGTTTCCAGCAATGCATGCTATCCCAAAAAGCTAACCTATAAAGGATTTGTATTTCTATTCAGTGCCTCAGCCTACAACTTCATCATTCTGCACTTTCATCATATCACACTTCCAACATATCTAAGGTAAAATCACCTCAACATTAAGTAAGAAGCAGAAAACCAATTCCCATTGTCAAGGAAATTGTAATTTCAGAAGATAATGTCTCCTGGTTACCAAAGGCCCTGAAAAATTTCACAAGAGTAGGTCAAGAGCCTTAGCTCAGACAGTGTCCTGGTTAAACTGCATTTTGGTTACCTCTCTTTCCTTTTACCCAGTTTTGTCTAAATTGGATACTTCCCCAAGAAAAGATGCATTTGATTTATTATGCTGCCCTTGATCACTCTCTACTGCCAATTGCATCCTAACCTATGTCAAGCCCTGTAATTTCCCACCAGGACTTACATCAACCAGTACTCCACCAGAAACGACAATATTGAGAATGCTGACCTATGAAGAACACCATGTGGCTCCAGATGTTCTTAAGTATCATGTTGTCTAA
>JAOEHX010054964.1:0-11110 GCA_025448015.1 Bolborhynchus lineola
TGAATGCTCCATCACTGGCGGTGTTCAAGGCCAGGTTGGACAGAGCCTTGGGTGACATGGTTTAGTGTGAGGTGTCCGTGGCCATAGCAGGACCTAGATCATCTTAAGGTCCTTTCCAAACCTAACTATTATATTGATTCTATGTACAGAGCTAAGGCCTCTTGATTGTTTCTAGCACTTCTCAAACATACAACAATTTGCAGATATCTTTCAGGTGAAAAGGCTTTCCTAGGAAGAGGTTTTATCTAGAAAACACTTTTACTTGCCTCTTGTGACCAAAACTTCACTGATCTTACATTTTATGTAATTAGTTTAGCTTCCTTTAGAATGCTGCTAAAAACCTCTTGTACCTATTACTTCAAATACTCAAACAAAATATTAGAAGGTGGAAGCTTTACTTTACACCCGATGTTTTACATGATGCTTGTACTACGTGAAAAAGCTATACTCTACACTTGCATTATATAGCTTTTTTCACTTGCTCTACTTAAAATGCAGGCTACTGCTGTTTTATAGGCTTGTTGCATAGCTCCACTTGCTAGGCTGAAGCTAGCAGTACTTCATCCTAAAGGTTAAGAACAAATATCAGAAAATAATGCTGTGCCTGGGAATAGGCAGACAAGATTTTACCATTGTTTGGTAACTGCACATGAAGATAACATATATATACATATACACACACATACCGTTACTCTGCAGTACCGGCTGCACAGGACACTCCTTCAACAGGCACTGGATGCATTTTAACCAGCTAGCTTTTATATACACCCATTTCTGCTGGGATATTCATTCTCAGACTCGCTTTTCCTATACATTTAATGTTAAACATTTTGAAAACTAGAAGTTCTTGTTAATAGATGAAAAAGATTTCAGCCAAACTTCACTCATTTCTGCAATAATCAGCCTTAACACCAGCATCTTGTAGCAAAATTCTGCAATTGTTGCTTACTTCTAACATTGTCTATGTAATGCCAAACAAACTGACAATAGTGTATGTTTACACCATGGCAAACATATAAATGTTTATTTTTTCATATTCTTATTGGTGCATTTCAGTCTGACCGCACATGAGCAGCTTACCTCACCCTCCCCACTGCTGCTAAACCGAAATAGTCTCCTACCACCTATTAATACCACCAATGTGGCAGGTCATGTGAGCACTGCAGGATCCCAGAGGCAAACGGTAAGAGGCACAATAATTTAATTGTATTATTCAGTAGTCTAAAATTGCAATGAGTGCTGAGCCAATTACCAAACCCACAAGTTCCAGTTTATTTGTTATCTTGTGACAGCACCTGAAATGATGCACAAAAAAGTCCTATCAGTTTTGACTATCAGCATTACCCAGTCAACTGCTTTAATTCCAGTTAATGCCAGAATTTTTTCCTCCCTGTAATTAGGTGTAAAATGGTTAACTTGGAAAATCAGCTTTAATTTCTAGGCTAATTATTTTAAATGTGCTGCTGCAATAAGGAAAACTTGTAACTTTTCTTCAATGCAGAAATCTCAAGGGAACTCAAGTCGAGCTCACAGTGTAACAGCACAAGAAGATACCCACCAGCAGCTACAGGAGCGGCTTCTCTTACCTGATCGTTTCTCCAAGCCTAACACACCCAACACATTCTTGGTAAACCATGTCAAGTTACACCAGATCATTTTTTGTTTCTGAATAGGGTGTTCTGACAGTTAACATAAATAAATACTGAGAAGCAAGTGTCATAGGTCATCAGTGGCAGGGAGTTGATCAGGTTTGCCACTTGATTAGATACTTTAACAGAAACATTGCTTGGCACTTCTGAAACAAACAGGACAAGTCACTTGTTCAGGATAGCTAAAGCACTATAGTCCTCATAGCCAGCTCTGAACATGTACTGTGTGCGGCTGCTGGTACTAAACTTTCCTTGAAAAATGGAAGTTTGCAACGCTTGTGCAGAAAGCTAAGTATTACCTTATGTAAAACATTTAATCTATCATCTACACTGGTAAACTAGCATCTTCTGTGAAGGCTTAAGAACTGTGAGGTAGGAGAGGATGCTTTAAAGTTTTGCATAGACATGAGGAATTACTTTTTGCAGCTATATTCAGAAACACTGCTTTATTGCACAAGTTTGCTGTACTGTCAGTGTCCAGCGTGGTTCTGTATTAAATTGTCTTGGTTTAATTTATCGAAACACAACTGCTAGCTTGTTGTATCTAACAAAGAATTTTGATCTAGGCTTTAAAAGCTATCATCTCAACAATAGCTTTTCAACAGCTGCTTGTTTAGTTTCTGTGTATAGTTTCAGTATCCCTGACTTTGCAGTTAGGACCAAACAAACTTTCCGAAGTATACTTTGAAACAGAACCATTTCCAGAAACGTTGAGAGTGCCTTTAACTGTGGTCATTCTAAGTACGAGTGTTTTAAAAGTGTATTTTCTACTCCTAAAGTCGATTTAACTCTCCTTGAAGTTGTAAAAGCTCCACTTAGATCTTTACCACATCTTAGATGTGTTTAATTAGTTTGTATCTGCATTATCATCTCGCTGTTTAAAATTTTTGTTTGCAAACATAAATAACATGAACTTTCTTTTCAGCTAGATCCACAGCACCGCCGTTCTTACACTGTTATTGATCACAGTAATCAATCTCAGACAAGCAGAGGATCAATAGGTTCAGGTATGCTCATCAGTCACAGAATTTAGTATCAAGGAAGAAGTAGGCTTTTAAGACAGGGATGCATTTTCTACATAGGTAACTGCATTGGGGAAGTTTTTCAAGGTTCTAGTTAATGTTTTATATTTTCCATTATACAGGTTTTATAGTTGCAAAGAATGTGTTTGGGTGCAGGTGTGCTTTTATTACCACCTGCTTTTTTAAATCATTTAAGGAAGCTTCACATAATCAGCCCCATTGGCTCTCATGTCAAAGGTAAAAGCAGGAGTTGCCAGTTTAAACAGAAACTAGCAGCAACTACTTTCTGTCAAGGGGTTTTCTTCTGCTCAACTGTATAAATGAAAAAAACTTGTCTCAATACCAACGGAAACTTGCACTGCATCTGAAAGTTATTCTACTAGATCTTAAAATTGTTTTAGATCAATCTGAAGTATATTTTAAGGCCAGTAGCTGTACAATTCACATGCATGCTCTGAAATCAGTTTCTTGTACTGTTTAATTTGTAACAATTAGATAAACTTAATAGTTACTTGGCATAACCTAAAATGAATCTTACCTGAAATTACATATTTTTAGTTAATTGAAGTATCAAGGCAGCAGGAAGGCATTTCTGGTGTGAATGCAATGCATAACTCTTCCATCCTTTTTCTGTTCCTTCACTGCCAAGTTTGTGGTTAATATGCTTCAAAAATAGTTCTCATATATGCTTTGGAGTTACACAGTCATAACCAGGGTTGTTTTGCAGTTTTGGGGTTTTTGTTGCTGTTTTGGGGTGTTGTTTTTTTTTACATCTTTTTTTCTTTTTTATAGTAGGGAGCTACAGTACCAAGCTGCATGTGTGTACACAAGTGTTACAGTAGACCAGTGAAGCTTACCTTCAGAGATTTAGGTTTCGACCTCTTATTGCACACACAAGGGCTAGCCCAGTCAGTTGAAAAGGATTTTGTTCAGAAGTCATGGTAGAGCAGAAAGTTAACTTCTGTGACCTGGAACAGATTTTCTGAATGCTATCTTGATAGCTCTCAGCTGAGTTTGCTTGAGCACTCTTTGCCAGTGCAAAGTCAAGCACCACCTCCACCTGGAAATGGTGGCACAGAGCAGTGTTAGATGCACTTTCTGAAAACGAAGTCTGTCAAGGCAAGTTACATTGGATGCCTTTCATCACAGTGTTTTGGGATTTCTTATGATGTTGACAGAATTTCCAACATAAAACTATACTAACAAGATATAATTGAAGGTGCAAAGGTTAAGGTAAACTGCAGAGGTTGAAGTAGCAAATACATGGGTCATTATTAGAGGACAGGAGCAGTCTTCCTGCTTTTTTAATAGCAGAGTGACCTACTACCATTAATGTAAGTAGTACAAGAAATGTGACTTTAACAAAGGCACTAAACTAACTGTTTTTTAAACAAGGAAGGAGTGGCTCATACGAGAATGAAAGAAAATACCTGCTCTTCCCTCCCTCCCCCACAAAAAAACCCAACACATTAACAGTATCTTTAAATGCAAGATGAGTTTTACAACTTGAATACTTCATGAAATATCAAGGAATACAGTAGTTCCCTGCAGTGCAGCAACTATGAAAGCACAAACTTTGTCCCTTTTGGAAGGCAAATCACTTGTGCAAGTTTGAAAGAAGCTATACATAATGCACTTGATAGCCATGTATTAGAATAAAAAGCATGTTAGTTTTAACCTAGCAGAGCTGTATTTGTTACTTAGTTTTAATACTTTCTGGAAGTCTTAAAAGTTGTACATGATCTCTGTTTATTAGGTCTTCAGCTGCATGGGTCTGTGAAAGCCCACAGGCGAAGTGGATCAGTTGCAAAAAGCAAACAGGGGTCTAACGTGCCATGAAGTATTCATCCATCTCCACAGAGTCATGAACCACCTCTCATAATCAGCAATGTCAACATTGTTTACAGGGAGTTTTCAAACATCCTTCCTTTTGAATAGTTATTTTTATAGAAGTCTATGAAGCAGGTGCCAAAGATTAGAAGTGGTATACTTAAACATTCCATTTTCTGCCAATAGAAGAGTTATACTCCAGTGGAAGGGTAATCACACTCCAGTGGATAGTAAAGCCTAACTCCTAGAAAATCTAGCAAGTACTCTCAGACATTGCTGTTTTCCCATTACGGGGTTGTGACTGGTTGATGTTGTTACAGGCAGGTTCTGCAGAACCTGTTGATTTTTCTGTTAGCTCTACAGAAAATTAATCAGGCCTTCCACAGCAATAATAATTTAAACTTTTTAGAACTATATAACTGTATTTTTATGTTTAAAGCAATATTACACTATCAAAAACAAGCATTGCACATCATACTGCTTCTACAACTCTACTTAGACAAGTTATGAATTCTGTAGTAATTGCAGCAGATATTAATACAGGTGTATAAAACTAAGGTAGCAAACCAGATGAACAAACTGACAGGTTCAAGGGTACCACACCACTGACTCGTCCTGTTTTACATACCTATACCTCTTCCTCAGTGACTGAGGAACATTTAAGAGGCAAAAAGGAGTATTTTAGTACAAGTAGTTCCAGACAGTATTCAAAGAAAATACATTGTCTTCCTGGTTGGATATTTTACAGTATTTTCACAGAATAGGTCAGCCTCCCTTTTCCAGAAATACCTGCAATTACACAAGATTTCCGCATTCCACCCTGAAGTTCCACAACTCACAGATGCAACGTAGTAGATGCGTTCTGTACCGTGTAACAGACATACTGGAGGTATTAGCTGTAGTTGCCCTTGTGGCCTCAAATACAACAAAAACATGAAATACAATCTTCTCAAAATAAGTGATTAGTTCAAGATTTTAGTCCCAAACAGTAAGCATCAGACTGCAAGTTAAGTATAAACACAAGGATAACAACTTGGTGTATTTTAACTAAGTTAGGGCTCTGCATGAAAACAGTTGTTCCTTTATAACCCACTGTTTTCTGCATTTCCTTTTTACTATTTTTCATATTACAGTTCATATAGAAAAAAACTTTATTTTTGTTCAGAAGTTCTTTTTGGAGTGGCTCCCCTGTTTCCCCACTTCTAAGTTATGCAGTCTATTAAATATTATTGGTACCTACAGAACAACTAATATTTTTTAATCAGTATTGAAATTCTTGAGTCCAGCTGTTCCGACCATGCTCTAATCAAAAAGAAGGGAAAAGAAAGCAAAGCAAAACTCTGCAAATGTAACTGGATTAACTTTCCTTTGCATTTCTAGAAAGAAAAAAGCACTGGGCTCAGTCTAAATCTCTTAACTTTGCATAGCGATAAACTGATGCTGAAGAGAGGCCTCTAGTCATTAAACCCTTTCAAAATACAGTTTCTCTTAACATTGTACAATGTCATTTAGTTATGTCAAACTTAACTGCAGATAAGCATCCCATTTTTTATCAGTGCCATTCCTCAGGGACCAGGTTAGTTTTCTGTAGCCCTAGTGCATAAGTTATAAAAATACACACATAAACTTTCATAGATTTCTAGTAATAAAATGTAGTATTTTACAGCCCAGAGGTGTCAGTGTGTTAAAAAAGTGAAAGCAGTCTCATAATAAGGTAATTCTTGATTTCTGTACAAACGGTTGACACCAGAGACTTCTGGGCTGTTAGTATCTATTTTGTATAGGAAAAGTAATGTTCAGGTCATGTGTTGTGCAACATAACAATATGGTGTACTCTCAGAATAATCTTTGTAAGCAGCTAAGTAAAAGGGAACAGAGTTACCATCTACCTCTAGCTTCCCTCAGGAAGCGCTATTAAACAGTCAGTTCCTGAATGCTACCACTGCAGCAATGAGGACCTTCAACTCTGTGGCTCATAAGCCTTTGAAAAATGATCCACAAAATAAAGCCAGCCCCATTCCTTTGAACTGAAAAGCACTTACCCTTTGAATTTATACCCCTGTGCACTATGTCAAATGGTTTAAACACTGCTGAAGCAAAAAAGTGTCAAAATATTTGTGCATCTTACAGCAGTAATTCACTTCTGAAATAACAGAAGTGTTGACAAAAGCAATGAAGTAGCTAATCACTACCATCCTACAGCAAACTGGGTGGTGATGCTACTGAAGTAACATGCAATACATTTCTTAAGCTTTGGAACTCCCTGTCACAGGACATCATAAACTCTAAATATACTCGGTTCTGTGTATTTTTAAGTTTTTTGCCTCATCTCATTGTTACAGAATTTCTGCATGCTGCAGTCTCATACTTACTTCCTCTGCCACAGGCAATTGAAGACCAAACACTGGGTGGCCCTTTCACCTAACGCAGTCATGTGCACTGACACACAGTTAATAACAGAGCCGTATTTTCTCGTGCTACAGAAGTATGTAGTATTTACTTGACTTAAATTAGTCAGGAGAGTCAAGATGATCAGTTTGTTTTGAACAGCTAACTACAGAATGAAGAGCAGCCTGGGGAAGCAACATAGCAAAGGATTATGTAAAAAAAAGTTTTCATTTATTAAATCTCCAATTTTCCAAAGTATCTTTATAAAACCACTGGAAGATCTGACATACACTTGTTGAGCTGAAGTGCAAAGACCTTTAAAACCAGCAGGTTTACTACAAAAGGCATGTGAGTAGCAAAAAGATAAGATTTCCAACTTGGAAACCCCAAGAAAGCACTAAAGACTCAAAGGTAGGATTACATTGTTTTACCATCAGCTGTACTGATACCCAGTAGGTGCTTGGAAGAAAGATTCTTCAAGACAAGTTTAATGAACACACTGGCAGCCTAAACATCACACTGCTTCCCTAGTGTATCAAAATTTTTAGTCAAGAATCTGTTTGATCTTAACCAAAGAGCACCCAGAGGATTTTGGACAATAGCACCAGAATGCTTTGCCCTTCTTGTTCACATGATGTGCTTCTGGATCATGCCTTCCAGTCACAGCAAGTTGATGCACACACACTCCAAAACTGTAGCCCAGGTTAGCTCTGAAATTCTCCCAAATTCACATGTTCCCATACAAAATGATACCTGATATTTCAGCCTATACAGTTCTTTATTTCTTTCCTTTCTTGGCTGCAGTCTTCTTTCCTCCTTTTTTAGCATTATTTACATATTTTGCTTCCAGTTGGGCCAAAAAGTCATCCATTTGCTTTTTTCGATCTTTATTTCTGCTCTGGGGGAGGAAAAAACAAACAAAAAACCCACTCTTTTACAAAATTGTTTACTACTTCCCAATATGGACTATCTTATTGAAGTTAGATGGCCACATAAAATCTTCCTGAATTATCGAGAGAGGTAGAGTGGCTGTAGAATTCACAATGTAAGGCTAGGAAAAGCAAAGCACTTTCTAGTTTATACCCCAAACTCTTACTACATTTTGAGGAATGATTTAGCATAAACATTCTAGGAAGGCCACTGGACGATAAGAAAATAAAACCAGAAAATGTCCCAAAAAGCAGAACATAAACAGTTGCTTTCCTCCATCCCTGAGACACAATAACAAAATAGTGAGACTTATCAACTCCTACATCCTTGTGGAATCCATCAGAAAGAATCATTAACACTCTCTATGTAACTGCCTAAGGCCAGAATTCAAATATTCTGCGTGAGTATGCAATAATAATACTAGAATAAATGTGATTTTTTAAAAAGACACAGATAATAAAATCCATACAATTCTCTGATTATTGAAGTATGTAGATAGCTAACATCAAGGTCAGGCTTTAACCTCAGGAACTCAAAACAGCTGCAAGGATCCAAAATACAAAGACACTCAGGGAAAACATGATTTTAAGTCAGTAACATAATTATGTTGAACAGATAGAAAAAAGTCTTACCTGAATCAGCGCTTTCAAGTCATCTTCTCCAGAAAGGCCCAACTCATCTTTAGTTTTTTCTGCCTCTCTAGCTTCTTTTTCTGCCTAAAATAGCAAACTAAGGTTTTTTTAAAAGTATTTTGCATGTTATTTGACAAAGTCATACAGCAGTTACCAAATGTTTTTTTTTGCATCTCCATACAAATAGCTACAGGGGAACATCTAAGTTTGGTCACAGATGAGAAATTAGTCCAAGAAAGCCCATTCTGGTTCTACAATTTAGCCGAGCAAGACAGGTTTTTGGTGTTTTACAGTGCTGAATGTCACATCAATCTGCACCCCTTTTTCCCTCACTCAGTTTTTATTTGTCTTAGTAGCCATTATACTTCCTTTAACTGGTTACTGTGACATGTATAAAACATATTCTAAAAATAACCAGGTAGCAAGAGGTGCATTTAGTCCTGAATGTTACTGCACACTTGCCTAAAGGCAAGCATAGCGTGTTTCCCACCATGTACACTTAACTATGGCAACTCATGGCTTTGTAAACAAATGCAGGGATATGCCAAACTGTAATAAGCCATTATGTATAATAATGAAATAAAAGTAATATGCAACAGCCTAATACAACTGAGAAGCTTTTCACAACAGTTTGTGGGAAGGTGTGGAGAACAGAGGTGAACGAACGTGGAAGTCAAAGATCCTGAGCAAGATCTGTAACCCAGTGATCCTGTGGCAAACATTTACCTCAGGAGCTGTTAAATTTATTTCTACCAATGGAAATTAAAAGCTTATAATAGATAATGCTTTCTCCATGGTCCCTGATTGATGGAACCTACCCGCCTTTTTCTTGCCATCATTTTCTGCTTAGACTCTTTTACGAAACCTTTGTAGGATGGGACTTCTCCAGCAGCAATGGCTTCTTCAATGATTTTCCGTATCCTTGGTTCATCTGTATAATTCACACACAACACTGACTCCATTATTCTGTCCATGTCACCCTCAAAATCCATATATGCTGCTTTAACATCGGCTAGCTCTTCCTCTGAGTCTTTGTATTTCTTTTCAAAGTCTTCAATATCTTTTACAGTAATCTGAAGCAAAGAAGTGACACTTGCTGAGTTTCAGGATGTATCCTCCAGAAGTTTAAGCGACAGCACACACACACCATGCACCCCCCCGCAGTGCTACAGTTTTACAGAGCTCGTAGGCCAGACCTGGCTACAGCCCCGCAGCAGCGGGCTTCCCCTTCCCGCAAGGGTCTACCATCCCGCCGGGGCGAGCACTGGGGGGGACCCCTACCCGCTCTTACCTTCTTAAAGAGCAGTCGCCAATACTCCTGCCAGTCCCGCTCGCCGCGCAGCGCCTCGCCTTCCTCGTCCACCGTGCCCTGCTCGTCGTACACGGCGCGCTGCTCCGCATCGCTCAGGACGGCGTACGCCTTGCTCAGGATCTGCGGGGACACAGGGGGCGGCCGGGCTGTCAGTCACGGGCCGCGGCAAGCGCCGCCCGCCCGCCCTCCGCCGCGGCCACGACGTGCCCCAGCCCCAGTCCCTGCTCCCGCCCCCATTATGGTCCCTGTCCCTGCCCCAGCCCTTGTCCCTGCCCCGGTCCCTGTCCCTGTTATGGTCCATGCCCCGGTCCCTGTCCCTGCCCCAGTCCCTGTCCCTGCCCCAGTCCCTATCCCTGCTCCAGTCCCTGTCCCTGCTCCGGTCCCTATCCCTGCCCTGGTCCCTGTCCCTGTTATGGTCCCTGCCCCGGTCCCTGCCCCAGTTCCCGTCCCTGCCCCGGTCCCACCTCATCGTTGCTGATGGGCACCGAGGGATGGAGGAGGTTCCCGATCTCCCGGAGGCTCTCGAACCGCTCTGCCTCGAGCCTCACGCGCTCAGCATCGCACTTGAGGATGGCCTCATCGATGAGGAGCCGGATCTGCTTGATCTGGGAGACCTGCAGAGCCTGCGCGGGGACACAGCCGGGGGGAGCGCCGGCACTGGGGCTGCCTCCTCACCCCGGCTCCAAACCCCATGGACACGGCCCCTGGGGGCTGAGCGCAGCAAAGGGGACCCTGAGGGGACAAAGAACTGACCCAAGTGGGGGTCGGAAAGGGCCTGAGCGCGGCCCCACGAGGGGCACGGAGCACCCACGGCAGCGGAGGAGCACCACACCGGGAAGGGAGGGAGGGACGTGCAGAGGACAGGGAATGACTGAGGGTGCTCAGCACCCCCCCACCGGGGGCGCAGGATGAGCCCAGGGCTCCGCGCTGCTTCCCACTGGGGTGCGAAGGGGGAGATGAGGATCCCCCTGGCAGGGGGCTCAGCGCATCCCCCGCCGCTTGGGCCACCTCCGGCTGCAATGGGGTGACGAAGGGGGTGCCGGCGGCCCAGGGACCGGAGCGGGGTTCACGCTCACCCCCAGCACATCGGCCGTGAGCTCCTCGAGGTTCCGTGCGCCCTCCGGAACCGCCTCATCCGTCCCCACGGGCTCCTTCCTCTGCAGAGGGGGGGGACACACGAACCACAGAGGGTGAGGATGCAGCTCCAGGGTGAGAGCATCCCTCAGCGATGGGAGGGGGATGCCCCCCCCGGCAGCACCGTCCCCCCCCCGTGCCCCACCTTCATCTTCTCCCCGATGGTTCTGCTGCAGAGGTTCTTCACTTTGTTCAGGTTATCCGCACGGAATC
>JAOEHX010054966.1:0-15066 GCA_025448015.1 Bolborhynchus lineola
ATGAGGAAGAAATTCTTTATTGTAAGGGTGGTGAGGCACTGGAATGGGTTGCCCAGGGAAGTTGTGAATGCTCCGTCCCTGTCGGTGTTCAAGGCCAGGTTGGACATAGCCTTGGGTGGCATAGTTTAGTGTGAGGTGTCCCTGCCCATGGCAAGGGGATTGGAACTAAATGATCTTAAGGTCCTTTCCAACCCTAACTATTCTATGGTTCTATGATTCTATGTTTCTTTTAAAAATCAGCAACATTTCAGACTTGGTGGGTTTATTAAGGCACTGAGATTCAACTGGGAATGTCCCTTAACTTGTCTTATTTTCAGTGTTCTTGAATGGGTACTGAGCTTACTGGATGTAACAAAATGAAATGTGAAGCTAGAGTTAGATTAGTAACTTTCAACAAACAGTATTTACAATGTTGTTTCTGGTTCTAAATTAATGAAGAGACTTGATTTCTATATAACCCAAAGTGCATCATCTCCAGGGAGCTCAGGGAAGGGTTTTCCTGTAAGGTTGGATTTTGTTATCTGCCTCTTTGTGATAATTAAGGGACAATAGTTAGTCTGCCTTGTGTTATCAGGTAAAAAACTTACATTGCATTGATGAAAATGGATGGTTGTTTATGCTGTCTGGGGATAGGAAGCAATTATGTCCACCTGCAGAATACATCCCTCATAAGTCTTTGTCTGCTAAGCCATTTGTTTGCATTCAGTGTTTTAAGTGTGAAACCTTAGGCAGGTTCAAGGCAGGCTTTCAGAGAAAGTGTTGCACATGTTGTTCCAGAATATTTTGTTCTCTGGATTTTTTGGCCACATTTCTCACAGTTTCAATCAGTTTTGTTTGATTGACTCTTTACTGTAAGAAGCGCTGTAGATACGAAACTGATTTCTCATATGTTCAAACATCTCAAGCTTTTTTCTTATGTCAAAATATGATATACCCTGATATGTCACCCTACTGTCAAGATTAGTTTAGAGGGGTTTACCAAATTCCAATTCCTAAATGAACATTAGCAAGCTCATTACTTGTTCCCAGATTCCTTGCAGTAATTAATTTTCATTGATGGCCTAAAAGCAGAATGCGAATGTAAGCACTATGCTCATTCTCAGCATGGAGAGCATCTTACTGGCAGTACCCGTATCTCCACTAAACAAACAAACACTTTTTACAAAGGTGGTAAAAATCTTTTCCTCAAAACTTTGCTATTGTTTTTCAAAAAAATAAATTAGAAGTAACTAAATCACACTGAGAATTAAGAGCAGCAGAGGCACAGTTTCAAGTAATGAAAAGGAGGTAAAGGGAACACATGTTCACCTTGGAATACTCAGAGCAATTTTTTCTCAATCATTGGGATGAAAATTTTATACTAATTGAAAAAAAGTTATTCTCTCTTGAGGCAGAGCTGAGTGTTCTTCAAATTAGATTTTGGGACTGTGGGCAGGGCTGGCTAGGGGCACCCCTTCTGATTTTTTTCTTTTGGGGTGTTTTTTTTTTTTTTTCGTTTATGTCATTTTTCCAAGAGAATTTCTAAAGCATTATTAAATTTTAATGAGCCATCAGACATTTGAACTTGGAAACATGTTAGCAGGGTAGCGTAACTGTGTATTCTGGCAGGTCGACAAAGAAAATTGGATCCTATAATGACTTCTAAGCAAGCTTGGTGAAAGCCTGAAAAAATGAGCAGGGCAAGTGACCTTAACTCCTGATAAAAAAAGATAAAGGGCCTCATGGTTTGAATTGCATTCAGGTCCAACTGCTGTAACGGCTGTCTAGCAGACAATGGCTACATTTGGGTGAGAGGTCCTATCTTTTTATTGGATTAGCTGATATAGCTGGAAAGAAAACAGATCTGCTTTTAGGTGTATGTTTCCTCTTTTGGCCCTTTTCTGGAGAAACAGTGACATGTCAATGAGTTTTCCAACAGTATCAGTTGCTCTAATAAGAATGTTGCTGTTCTCCCAGCTCTGCCCTACTGAGGTCTTTAGTGCACAACAGCCAACAAAAGTTGTCCCTTCTGCTGGTGCGTTATCAGAGCAGTTCCACTGGGTGAAAAATTAAGTAAAGATGTGCTGTCTGTGTTCTCTTTTCTTGTCTTTACAAACATGGAAAGATTCTAATCATGGCTACCCATTCACTTTGTAACTTGAGTTCTTGTTTTAGAACGGGGAAAATAAATTGGGGAGGGGAGGAGTGTCTTTGTGCAAGTTTGGAGTTGCTATTTTTTTAAACACCTTAAAAATACTTTTTTTAGAAATACACTCCTGAAATGTGTGGCCTAACTCATGATCTGCTGCATATTCTTTATTATCTATGCAAACAGCTGGGATTCAGTTCTTGGTAATTTTCTTCCTGCCATCTGCACTGCTCAAGAGGCAGCCTTACCGAGCTAGACTCTCCAAACCTCACCTCACAGCAGGAAAAGAGGGAGCAAACTGAAATACAATTAGGTACACAGTGTTCTGGTGGAAATTTAACATCTTGCCTATTTCCTTGATAAGAGAGCTATTGACTGTCCTAAAGAAAATATATCAAAGACAGTATTTTTTGAAGACTTCCTACCAGTTTCTTCCTTTAGAAGTAAATGGTTTCAAAAAAATGCCTGCAGCACTGGTGAGCTGGGAACTCTCTTCTAGTTTGTTTTTTTCTTTTTCCAGGAAAAGAGGCTCAGTAGCATATGCATCACAGAAGCCTTGGTTGCTCAATGCCACGGTGGAAGAGAATATCACATTTGAAAGCCCTTTTAACAAGCAGAGGTACCAGGTTCCAGCACTGTTACATGCTTTACTCCCCTTTTCCCTAAGTAATGGAGTTGCATAGGCCTCAGGTCACATGTGGGTCCCCAGCTCCCTCTAGTAATGAAGTACTGCACCTGAACATTGCAAAAGACCTTGAATTCTGTGTGGTCCCCCTTTGACCATGTTTTTTTTTTCCTGGACACAAGGGACAGAGTTCGGTCTCATTTGAACTGCAGAAGTGTGTTCATTTTTTAAGAACCATGTTAGTTTAGCATGCAGTATTCTCTTTCTACACCAAATTGGCTAGTTTAGCTGTGTTAGAAGGACATTAGCTGTTTGGGAGTGGGAATATTGTTTATTACAATTTTAGTGTTTGGTACATTGTGAAGGATTAATAAGCTGCCTTTTTATTCAGTATAAATGCCCACCAAACATTCTAAAAGATTTAAAAGTTAATTGCTGGTATTCCATTCCCTTACCACCGCCAAAGGAAGTGGTTGGCTGTGTAATTCACATCCTACACACATTTTTTTTTTTCTATGCTCGGGTACTGAAACAAGAAACAAAGGCCCTGGACATGCAGAAAGTTAACAATCTCTATATACCATGGAATAAGTTGTTCTTGTTTTGCCTGGTTTTAAACATTAAGTATTTTGAATTGGGAAGTTGACCTAAGATGCTGTTTCTTGGTTGAAATACTGTTTGTTTTATCAGTGATTGAAAGAGATCCCATTTTGAACAATTAGAGGCTAACAAACATGTTTTCCACTGTGTGATTTTTCCAGCTGGTTAAGTTTTGTTCCTCTGCAGGTAGGAAATGTGCTTCTTTAGCATATCTGTGTGGATTTTGCATTACATTTTTGTTTCTGCAGGTACAAAGCAGTAATTGATGCTTGTTCCCTCCAGCCTGATATTGACATTCTCCCTCATGGAGACCAAACCCAGATCGGAGAAAGGGTCAGTAAACAGCTACAGGCTTCTATTTTTGTTTTAAATATATAGAGGGGGGTTTATTATTTTCTTATGTTTTTAAAATCTTACTGGTTATTTGGCAACAAAGGTAATCTTTTAGTTAAGTGTACATTTGGATCATTAGTCTGAAAGCTCATTGCTTGGTAAACATGTCATTTGTTGAGATGAAATGATTTAAATGTTCTGCTATCAGAATGTTTGACTAATTCTGTGGCTGTCTCTAGTATCCTGACTTCACAGTGCATTTTTTGGTTTCTTTACAAGTAACATAAAAATAAATAATTCCTAGACCTTTAGAACCCCTTCATTTAAAAAAGGGCAGGCATTCCATCAACAGCAAAGAAAGCTTTATCACATCAGGAAGCATTAAGGAATGACAAGATAGGAAACACAGATTTGTGAACAATTTACTCTGGCATATTCTGGCACTGCCACAAACAACGCCCCCACTACCCCCAAAACACAACAAACCACCCCACACAAGGATGTATAGAAGAATACTTTTCCATGCCTATAGTATCCACACTGGCTACTCTGTTACTTTTAAATGGATTAGTTCCTAACCCAATTCCTTGCGTAGCCGAACAAATGTTTTTTGATAGGAGGAGGGAAGTGGTGGGGAGGGAGAAGGTGGGGTAGACTCTTTTGGCAGCAGTAGTGGCTTATGAGAGCTTAATGTTTGTGAAACTACAGGTAAATCATAGGAAGGGTAAGTAACTCAGAGCAGGGTGGTAGCAGGGGAGTAAGGGCTGAGAGCAAGTACAATAGCAACCAGGTAGTGGTCCCCTCAGCATAGTCTGACCTAGCAGCTAGCAATTACTGATCATAGAAAGTAATGGAGCTGATCTATATGACAGGTATATATAATCTATATAATTATAAAAATAAAGAAAAAACAGAACACAGCCAGACTCATAAGGATAACTTTTGAGTAGAAGTTTAGTTTAAATTGCCTGCAGAATATCTATGCCACCTACACCATTATGTCATCACAAACCATTAAACATTTCCTGTCCCTCTGGTATGTATAGAGTCTGCTCCAGAGAGAGTGCTCTGGCTTTTCTAACAATTTGTGTGCTGTGCTCCCAGCTGAAATGTAGTCCCACACTTTTGAAAAATTCCTCTGAGTTTCTTTGTCCAGAAAGTCTTCTGTGGATAATCCAATCAGAATATGAATATTTAGTTGATATTTTTTATAACTGTATGATTGTTTTTCTCCTACTTATTTCTAGGGTATTAATCTGTCTGGAGGGCAGCGCCAACGCATCAGTGTGGCAAGAGCACTTTACCAGCAGACAAATGTTGTGTTCTTGGTGAGTAGGTGCCATTATGTTTATACTCCAAACAGAAGCATGAGATGCAAGCATTTAGAGTATTTTATGGCTAACACACAGTGAACATTGTGCTTCACTGAGCTAAGCCAAATGTACGCTGTTTGTTTTATATCCGTTGTTAGCTAGCCTTCAGGCAAGAAGCATTTTTTAAATGCTGCTGACAGACACACAGGTATAAGGATACAAATTGAAATGCTGATGCTTCCCGTCTTAGTCTGTTGAAATTTCTTTTTGACCTTTCTGTTTGTCTTTGGTACTTAGAAATTTAATACTTAAGGTGTATTCATGAAATTCCTAAGCTGTCTCAGGCCTAAATTTAATGTTGTCCTGTGTCTGTGGTGTTTTATTTCTGCAACAAATTAAGTCGTTCCACCCTGAACTGCTTGTTGTCCTAACTTCAACAGAAGCTCTATGGAAAAAGGAGTGAGAACAGGCTCTAAAAACTTAATAGGTGGCAAAACAGATGCATCTATGCAATCACTATTAGTGAGCTTGCTGGCTTTCCAATTTAGGGCTTCCTTCTTAAACTCTGTTTCCAAGGAGCTTTGAATCCAGCTGTTATGATAGTGAGACATGAGTCACATGGGATTAGAAAAGTTATGCATGTTAGCAGTCATCCCTAAAAGTCTGGGACGTTACTTAGATTTTCACTGTAATTACGATATTTTCTTTGTTGCATGTCAGACTAATCCTGTAGCATGAACTGATTTTTTTATCAGGTGCCTTGTAATTAATGCATCATTGTAATCTTACGTAGTGAGTGCCACCTTTATCAACCGCCTCACTTGACTCCATAGTGAGACATCATGGGCATTTAGAGTCCCCAGCAGTGCAGCACTGCACACAACATGGCTGTGCACTAACTCAGGGCTCAGAATGATGTTTAGGTCTGTACCAGATCAGAAAAGTGCAGCAGTAAAGCTGACAACATACCTTCTGGCTTAGTAAGCACAGTGCACAAACAGTTACACACACTTTTTTGAGTGTAAATTATGTATTGGGATCAAAAGTTGCAAAAGCATTTTTTAAGTGCTCTATTTATGATGTTCTGTTAGTGTTTCAGTGGTCATATATATCTTACTGTTGATTTCAGGTATTTTGGGGTTTGTAGATACATGAAAGCAATGATACTAAATTATCTAATTCAGTCACAATGTAAGTTGTTGCAAAACTGAAGGGAATAAAAGTTCAAGAGGACTTTTTAAAGCCCTCACATCTTTGCTTATACCCCTTCCTATCTAACTGGTGGCAATGCCGTCACTCACAAAGCAGAATTAATTCAAATTCAATGCTACTTTATCAGCAAACACCTAGAGATAAAAGACCTCATTTTTCAGAAATCCTGGTTTAAGTGTAATATGATAGTATGAAATAATAATTTTAAGTAAATTCTACAGTCAGTATCACTTGTGCAAGCAGAAATAATAGCTTTGCAATTCCATATAAACAGAATTAGTTAAACATGTCCTCAAAATATGGTACAGATTAGTTTATGTCTAAGTTAATTGCATATAATTCATATTTTCAAGAAAATAATCTAGGTCATAAATCAAGCATCCCAGCACAGTCATCAAAAGGATCAGTATTTCTCCTTTTGTGTTTCTTCATTAATAGATTTTGATTTATGGATTAGAAAAGAAAATCAGAAAGCAATTACAAACAAGGGAAACAAAAATGTGCTCTCTTTCAGTGCCCCGGGAGTATTTATGTAAAATATGCCACAGACATATATTGCTGCATTGTTTTGAGGCCAACAGCAGCAGTGTACTGCAGTTATGTAGGCTACAAAACTCGTCTATTGGGAGGAGCAGTTGCCTGAAAGCCTCAGGAAATCAGTGTTTAGACAGCTGCTGTTACCCTATGTCGTAGCACTCGCTGCAAAAAGACAGTTCAAGGTTTGTTGTTACATAGTTAAAGAAAACCATTCCTCAGAACAATTTTGATCTGATGACCCCTTTTGATTGTCTGTATTGATGTAATAGGTTTTACTGATATTAAAAATTTGCCAGTTTCCATAACTCTTTTTTAGAGAGCTAGCGCCAAAAGCTGATCTCTTTTCCTTGCGTCAGGATGATCCATTTTCTGCACTGGATATCCACCTCAGTGACCATCTCATGCAAGAAGGGATCCTGAAAATGCTACGGGAAGACAAGCGGACCATCGTGCTTGTAACACACAAGCTGCAGTATTTACCCCATGCTGACTGGGTAAGGCAGCTCTTCTCTATTTTTCTAAGGAGGCAACAATGCGGCACTAATATGTCTTGCTACAAAGAAGGCTTCCACTTCATCTTTCCACCAAGCACCAGTTTAATGAGAAGAGACATAATAAAGATCATTTGAAAATTAGCCAGTGAATCTGGGTACCATAATTTTGGGATTCCCGTCTTAGAACACCTAAGTGGGACAGATTGTCATAGACCTGATACTATTCTCATTGAAGCAGGCTGCATTTAAAATATATTAAATATCCAGACTATTAGTTATATTGGAAAATTGAGCTCTTTTTTTAACCCCAAAACAGCGCAACATTTGACTAACATATTTGGCACTTGGGCTTGGGCTGTTACTAGAAATTTTCTGTGCTTTCACAGAGAAAAGTATATTTATGGATATTGAGATATATGGAAATATAAGGAAGAAATTCTTTCCTTGAGATTACTACTGTACCAAGAATGTCCTTGCACTTCGTATGTTGGCAAAATGTTAAGAAATGTGTAGCATTGTTTTGTTACGCTTCTTTTGTTAGATATTGTAGTTTGCAGAAAAAAAAAGAATAAATAAAAGAAAAAGGAAGGTATGCTTTCTATAGCAGTTTGCAACCTTAGTTGTCAAAAATGAGGCAAATCATTTAGGATAAGGAGGTTTGTTTTTTTTGAATTTTTTTTTTTTGGCGGGGGGGGAAGGGGCTTATTGGTTCACACTGGCCTTGCATCTAGTTCTCCTGCAGTTATCCAGCTACAACATCTTAGGTCTTCTTGCCCACGTTGATTGATGACCATAGTTATGCCTCCTACCAGGGCTTCTTTCTCATTTGCATCTTGCACAGACTATAGCAGCAGTTAGTCTGTCTCAGGAAATAATCATATTTCAGCTGCTTCCTCTTCTTCATATTGGCTTGCTGTAACATTGCAGATAGACATTAATCTTGTCCTGGTGGTGTTTTCAGTGGGCAGGATTTCTCCTTTATTGTGTCTGCTATGACCCTGTCCCTCAGTTGTACACCTTTACAAATTGCTACTGTTCTCAACACAGTTCTGATTTTCCAGTTAATGTCTTTCAGGATACAGGAGTTTTCTGCCCCTCTTCTTCCCCTCCCTACAAGGTCCATCTTAGCCTCCTCTTCTTCATTATTGTACATTTCCTTTTTAAAAAAATGTGCACATCTATGGCCTTGTATCAGTATAATCTTTTTTTATTTTATGAATGTCAAGACCCATTTCTAGGTGTTTGTGTTTTATGAGATGTCTATGCGAATTATTTTATTTTTATTACCTTCTAATTGGGTTTCAGTCATGTTTTATGAAATATACTGTTCCAAACAGCCTGTAGGACAGGGATGTTTATATTAATTAAGTTTGTAATTGAAAATATTTACTAAGAAATAATGCATTTTTTTCCCTAAGCACAGCTCTCATTTAGCTTTAGCAAGTCTTACCCAATGGAGTGCAGCAGGAATTTTTATTTTATTTTATTTTGGAATTTGAAATAAAAATATAATTTGAAGCACATGTGATGGGCCCCCTAAATCTTCATAGCAAAACTCTGAGAAGAATTCAAGTCCAGCCCACTTAGAAGTTTCCTGAATAAACTGACAACAGCAAGATCCTTGTTTGCTTCATTTTTTCCTTTCCTCTGGTGTAAATCCTTAGCAATAAGTGGCATAGGTTATTTCCCCCACCCCCTGCGCATGAAGATTTCAGAGTTTCCAGGGAGAGAGAAAAATAAACACTGCATTAACTATTTTCTGATGATGTCATGGTGATTTATAATCCACATGCCTCATTTTCCGATTCTGCTTGTCAGATGTAAAGTGAAGGTAGTTACACTGTGTCTATAATATAGTTACGCTGATAGAAACTTGGAAACCAGCCCTTCAGACTTTGTCTTGTATTTATAGTTTGTTTTTTTTTCCAAACTGTGTCCATTGTTCATGCTGTTAAAAGCTTTACGGATTCAAATTCCCTAGCTTTTCCTTATCAGGTCCATTAGATCAAACAGATAGTGGAGCTAGCATGCTCACATCTAATTGCCTGAATGAGGGCAAAGCATGCTGCAGAGTGTGTTGCTAATGCCCTTTTCCTTTTAGGAGGTAAGAGAACTCTGAAATCTTGTTAATTACTAGTATTTAGGAAGAGTAATGCGCTCTCCTGTCTATTGATGGGGACCCCATTCTTCCTTCTTACTTAAAAGCAGCCTTCCTTTCTGAAAGCATGAAGTGCAGGATGTTTCTGGTTTTGCAGGATCTTGAGCAAAAGGAATTGACTTGAGTCAAGTGATTATGCCACTGTCTTTTTAGAAGACAAATTTGCTGACAGAAATATTCTTTATTTTAGAAAAGATAAAATTCTGTCCAAGCACAGTAACAACTTTAAAATAAGTAGAGATACACGGCCATTCATCTCACCACTTCTGTTTCTAACTTCTTAGATAATTGCGATGAAAGATGGTACCATCCAGAGAGAAGGAACACTCAAGGACATTCAGAAGTCAGAGTCTGAGCTCTTTGAACACTGGAAGACATTAATGAATCGACAAGACCAAGAGCTGGAGAAGGTTTTTGATGGGCAGGGCAAACAACATTTTCAAAAAATTAGGCTTTTTTTTTTTCCCCGTAGGTTGAAAGCGTTAGCAAGGATTGACATATGCTGTGTGTGATTTCTGATTTAGTATGAGCTCAGTATTACTATTACAACTATTATTATTTATCTATTAAGAGAAATGCCTACATCTGAACATTGCATATTTCCTTGAAACTGTTGCCTCTAATCCATTCTTGCTAGGAAGCCCTACCAAACAATTATCATCTAAGGAATATTAACCATGTTAGGAAAAATACTGGTAGTGTGCAATAGTGAAAACTGGTTCTATAAATATGCCTGAATTTGGTCATTGCATTGGGTATAAGTTTCAGATGTGCCTATATGAAGCTTAACATATTTTGTGTTTAACACTGTAACACGGGAAGAATGAGATATTAATCTTAGTTCTTATTATTTCAGGGATATATGTCCAAGTTAAGATTCAAAAGTGTTGGGATTGACAACCTGAAATTAATGTCAGGGAGCTAATTTATTTCATCTGGTTTTATTCACAGATAGCAAATCCATCACTTACGACTGCTTGCTCTGAGATTCTCACTTTTATTTTTCACTGATGTTCCATTTAGAAACAAATTTTGTCACAGCTGATAATTTTTCTTATTGATTCTCTGGTTGAAAATACATGAACTGTTCTTTTTTTAGGAGACTATTATTGAGACAAAAACTGTTCTGGAAAGAACAAATCTAAGGAGGACTATGTATTCCCGTGAAGCTCTGCTGAAAGATGATGAAGAGGATGAAGGTAAAAGGGCACCCTTTGAGCCCATGCCACTACATCACTGTTTCACAGTTAAATTATATAAGCATGAATTAACATAATTCAAACTGTCAAGGGAAAAATAATTTTTCAGACTGGTCAGTTCATAAGAGTGCTGTTTCCATTTGTATTACCTCTAGACTACAGTGATTTCAAGCATTCAGAGGTCATGCTTCCTCTAAACTTTGAGGGATTTTTCTTACACTTGAACATAATTTGATAATGACAGAGAGATAATACTGAGTAACTTATGCTGGGTGAGTTTTAAACCTGTCAACAGCTAAGCACACTTAGTTTTACATAGGAAAAAATTGCAATTCACTTTTATCAAGCTAGTACTTCTGAATTGCAAAAACGTGGCTGAAGACAGTGATCACCAAGTGCAAAGTTTTTTTGCATCTTTTAGCATGTATTACTACTATAACAGATTAATACGTGCATGCTTGTACAGGTAATTTCACCTTAAAGCCACTCTTTATCTGGTGTGGTAAGCCCTGTTTTGTAGCAGCCACTTCCCAGTCCCTATGAAAGGTATGTACAATTAAGTCAGTATGGCTGTACTTTTTCCTTGCACTTTGCAGAAGAAGTAACAGAAAGTGATGATGAAGACAACCTGTCTTCAGTGCTGCATCAGAGAGCAAAGATGCCCTGGAGAGCCTGTGGCAAGTACCTCAGTGCTGCAGGCATCCTCCTTCTGCCGCTGCTGGTTCTGTCCCAGCTGCTGAAGCACACAGTAATGGTGGCCATTGACTACTGCCTGGCACGCTGGACCTCAGATGCTATTTCTGGGAAGACAGAGATAGAGCTGAAAAACTGCTCCCGCTGTGAGGTATGCAATGCCTCATTCACCTTCCTCTTATGATTTACCTGGTGGTGATCTCCCACTGTCAATCTCTGCTCCAAGATTTGTTATGCACTGTGCTATATTTTTAATAATAGAGCCACTCCAGCCTATTTTGAAGGTTAATGCATTTTTGGGTGCACAATCCAATAAAACTCACAGTTCAAGTTTGTGCATTATTCTCCTTTTGTTAGATTTATTGTATTTTCATCATCTACCCGGTATGCCTAAACCTTGTCTCCAAAGTGATTTTGATATCATAGTTCTTTTTTCTTTTTCCTGTACTGTTACATTGTCACTAAGTAGGGCTTTCTGATTTTATAACATAGGGGAATTTCAGGTTTTGTAACATAAGGGAAACATTTTTTATTATGAAAATGCTTTTTCAGTTGATTTTTATGTGATTTTATGCATGAAATACACAGTGTTACCTAGCTGGGTACTCTGTATGTATGAAGCAGTAGTGGAGAGATTTTGCTAGAACTGGGACTGTTTTCTTTATCGGGATTTAATGCCTACAAATAATTTACACTAATGTTTGGGAGATGCATGTATGACTTCACTGGAGTCAAAACATCAAAAGATGCTCTACTGATGCTGGGGTTTGATATTAAATTAGTATTTCAAACTAAAAACTAATCTATTTGTTCCTATTAAGAAATAGACCAAAACAACAAAGCCATAATAAATGTTTTAGAAGATTATGGGTTTTTCCTTCCGATGAAATTATCAAATGTATCTTTCACAGCTTTTAGTAGTATTTTGTAATTTAAGATTTCTGAAGAATTTCTTATTTTCATGCAAATGCTTCTCTCCCTGCAGAATAATAAATAATAATAAAATGTTTGAAAATCATTGGCAATTTGATTTAAGAAGAATAAAGAATTTATCCCTTACATTTTTCAGTCCTGTGTTTATGTGTTTACATTTTCTTTAAAACATAATTTACAGTGAATCATTTTGTTACTCTTTCTTTGTTTTTTAGGATTTCAACCATTCTCCATATTCAAAAGTTTTCAGCATTCTCTGCTGTCTTGGGATTGCATTATGTCTTGTCACATCAATAGCAGTGGAGTGGACTGGCTTGAAAGTCACCAAAAAGCTACACTCTTCTTTACTAAATAAAATTATTTTGGCTCCAATGAGGTATTCCTGACTGTAATACAAATTATAATGTAGTTCTTTTGTGTTCTTTATGTTAAGGCAGTCTTCGAAGCATAATTTGTATTAAGAAGTGCCTATGAATCGCTTTTTTAAAAGCATCATTAAAAATCATGAGGTATCAAGCTACTAAGCAACTTCTGACACTGTTTCCCAGGCTGCTCAAGTTCTTAAACACTAGTTAGATGCTTCTCCTGCCTGACTGTGACTTCAGAGATTTACTTCCTTGCATGTTTATTCTCTTTGCATTTTTTAATTAGGGAGAAATTACAGTTATTGATCGATATGTGTACAGTTAATTCATTGCATGGATCATAATCTTAAGAACTGGAAATATTTACTTTCAAGCAGAAATTGTGCAAGCTGTGAAAGATAATGAGCTTAGAAGAGTTTCATCACAGGCATCATTAGAGTCCACTGGGATGCACAGGCAGCAATAAAGGCCTTTGTTGTCCTGCACAAGTTTTCTTTCTAATGCATGAAAGTAAAGTTGTAGCTTGATTCAAACCTGCAGCTGTTACTGAACATTAGGAAAAACACCTTCTCATTTTTAAGCTAACTGTTTTTGACCTGGAAGTCATGGAGAAATAATATTCATGGAAAACCTCAGATGTTTTTTTAAAACCTTCTGGTTTTGGGATAGAAGTAGACTTCAGGTTCAACATGGGCTATGGAACAGTTAACAACAGCATAGCAATAATGAAGTTTGTAATTTACATATGTAAACATCTTTTAATATAAAATTCCAAGTTGTTAGTTATGCATTTCTACTCCCAGAAAAATGCAAGCCTTTGCAGTTTAACTTTGTTTGCATTTTTCATGCATTGAAGAGGCCTCAAATTACAATATGAAAGGATAGTTTTTAATATAATCATGTGATTTGCATAGCTTAGGCAATAGAGGGAGCTGAGTAGGGTTGCTGCTCTTGGGTTACGTTCAAGGCTGCCATTTATTGGAAAGCCATGGTTACCAGGAAAAATGAGAAACTTGACTGTGATATAGTGCCTAGCTTAAGAAGCAGGGTTATGGGAGTGTGGGAAGAAAAGAAAAGAACAAACAAAATATTCTAGTATCAGTATGGTGATCTTTCCCATTCCTTGTCTTGTTTCAGGTTTTTTGAAACAACACCTCTGGGAAGTATATTGAACAGATTTTCAGCTGACTGCAATACCATCGATCAGGTACTGAATAAATATATTCAAGCTCTGAAGTCATCCTATCTTTTCCTGTCTGAAAAATGGGATTTCATTTATTATAGACCCATTTAGATGAAGTTTGCTGATGGTGTATAATTTTGACTACTACATCAATTGGCATAATGATTTTCTAGGTTCAGAATGAATTCCTCATCTTAAAAGTGCGTTGAAAGCCCATTTATTTGACTAAGATGATCTGTATAGAAAAGGGAGGTGAAATCAGATCAATAGTGACATCCCCAAATTAAGAGGATGTACTTTTTTTGAAAGTGGGTAAACACATTCACTTGACACATATGAACAAATGCAGTGAGAAAAAAGCAAGTACAGCTGCCCAAAGAAGAAATGACTGAAATTCAAATTATCAGTGTTTACACCAGACAGCACTGCCAGTTCATGGTGCAGACACTAAAGTTGTCTGTTGCATCCTATCTGTAATCCTCTGACACAAGGATTGTGGTCCACAGTGCAGACATGTGAAGCATCCCCACAGAAATCCCTTCAGACCTTCCAAAACCCAGCAGTCAATTCAGAAGCAGACCTGTACACTTAGCGCTTCAAACCCTCTAAATTGTCTTCATTGTATAAGTGGGAGAAAGGAAAGTGATAATGCTGTTTAAAAATTGATATACTGTGGAAGATTCTGTGTGCTTATTCTTCTTTATGCAGCACATTCCAGCTACCCTGGAGTGCTTGAGTCGTTCCACTTTGCTGTGTGTATCTGCTCTTGCTGTCATCTCATATGTCACACCAATGTTTCTCATTGCCCTGGTTCCCCTTGCAATCATGTGTTACTTCATCCAGAAGTACTTCCGAGTCGCATCACGGTAAGAGCATAAACCAGTATCATTCTGGAAATAGATACATCTTCTACAATGCATTATTCCATTGTGGAATTGCAATGCTAGGGGAATTCATGTTTAAATTTGGTCCTGCAAAACATGGGCCATGTCTGAAAGTAAGCCAAATCTACTATGGCAAAAATGCGTCATTTTATAAGTGCCTTTGTCTGCAGCTCTGGAGCGGAATCATAGAATCATAGAATAGTTACGGTTGGAAAGGACCTTAAGATCATTTAGTTCCAACCCCCCTGCCATGGGCAGGGACACCTCCCACTAAACCATGTCACCCAAGGCTCTGTACAACCCTGCCTTGAACACCAATAGGGATGGAACAGTCACAACTTCCCTGGGCAACCCATTCCAGTGCCTCACCACCCTTACAGTAAAGAATTTCTTCCACATATCCAATCTA
>JAOEHX010054969.1:0-14015 GCA_025448015.1 Bolborhynchus lineola
TTGGATATGAGGAAGAAATTCTTTACTGTAAGGGTGGTGAGGCACTGGAATGGGTTGCTCAGGGAAGTTGTGAGTGCTCCATCGCTGGTGGTGCTCAAGGTCAGGTTGGACAGAGCCCTTGGGTGACATGGTTTAGTGGGAGGTGTCCCTGCCCATGGCATGTGGGTTGGAACTGGATGATCTTAAGGTCCTTTCCAATCCTAACTATTCTGCGATTCTATGATTCTAAATGCTAAAATAACAACTCTTTTATTACTCAAACAGTGCATGACTCTATTGTGGTGTGCTTCAAAACCAAATCTGGAACATTTTTCACACTGTGACAATCTTCACCATGCGATATGTGTCCTCATACAGATGTAGGTCTCACAAAAACGTAGCCATTATTTCATGCAGCTTCTGAGTCCAGCTGGGATGGGAACTTTGCACTCAACAGCTCAGCATACAGGCAACTGTGTGTGTGTAAACATATACATACATGGACTAAAGCACAACTCAAGAACCTAATCTGTGTAGGCACTTCAAGACTACACGACAGCATGGGTGTTAAGTATTTTAGGGTTCAGTAAAGGGTGTAGTTTGTTGGATTTTTGTTTTACAAGGGCAAGGACTAAGGTTGAAGGATTAACATCCATTTAAGCCCTGCTTCAGTTGTTATTCTCTTTTTTTAAATTGCTCCCATCACAAAACTGTATCAGAAAAGTGGGAACCAGTTCTAGAGAACTTAAGATTACATTTGAGTTACATCTCTGACAAAATTCATTTCACATAAAGACAACCATCACCGTCTCAGTAACACCACAGGGAACCAGGGCCAGTCCCCTTCATCATTCAAGAGTCAAAACCAAATCTGTATATATTCTTACCTGTAGGCTAGTAATAGTGGAAATTTCCTTTAAGTTGGATAATTTGGGGGTAATCTTTCAGCATTACTAGCTCTCCCAGTTGATAACTGGTCTTTACCCAAGCCAAACACTGACAGAATTCATGGTAATTACCTGGATCAGATAAACCCTAAATAAGAAGCAGTAATTTTTCAGAAGTTAATAGTTTAATCTAAAAGAAATTGTATAAGCAGTCTTGCTAACTGGGTGCTAATTTTATCTGAAGAGGAATTCTGCTTCATTTTCAATAGAAAATCAAAGCAAACAGGTATCTGGCTGAAAGTGGATTTGATTGACTGAGTATATGAATGAAGGTTGTAACTGGAACAACAAATCCACAATGTTTCAGCATTTCAAATAAATCAAATAAAAATTAAAGGGGTACCTGTGGATTTTCCAGGATGTGTTTCACTCCTTTGATCAGATTACCAAGATATTTGGTACGTTCTGAATTGCTGAATAAAGATCTCCTTGTAGAAGCAAATTGCACTAAACAAGAAAGTGCCTAAAGTATAATAATAAAAAGAAACCCACAATACTGTAAGACTAAAAAAAACCAAATAAACTTTCAGAATAAATATATCTTAAATGCTTAGAGCAATCCATCTCGTTGTCATTGTTCTGCAGCTGAAGATTATTTTTGCAGCAATGTCTGTACAATCACTGAACACTGATGTGGCTCAGTTTTAAAATTCCCCTTTACAAAAACCAGCTTCTAACTTCATCAAAATCATCAGGTGAATGTTTTCTATGTGGCTGAGTAATGCTGAACTGGGGGAGGAGGTATTTGGATGCTTCCAGATCCAGAAATGAAAACTGGGGCTAAAGTCGAAAGAAAAGACATTTTGACTGGGCACTGAGCCACAAGAACTCATGAAATGCTAACACAGAATAAAACAGTCTTTTGTACACTGTGTAGCTGTTAAAAGATCATTTTCCGTCATTACTGGAGTGTAAATCACTAAGTTTCACTTACTAACTGAGACAGCATAGGTGGAAGGGAATACAAATCAAAAAACAGGTTCAAGGTCTCTGGCTCCAGGAAGACTACAGAAAAAGAGAAATTGGTTTTATCACATTCTACAAGCAGTAATTATCTTTAACTGAATCATCTTCTTTGTAACCAAAACAGTAAGAGGTATCCCTGTAACTAAGAATAAATTATGAATCTATGCATTAATTAATTCACTGTAAAATATCAAACAAAGCACCATACTCTTTTTAGCACATTTAATCTATGCTATAGCTCATAAAGAATACTTCCCTTACTGAGGGTGCAATACTTTGTCAGGTCTGTATTAGATATAGGTAAACTGATTCCTTCAGGTTACTACAGTAATACACTAAGACAGCTTCCAGATACTAAGGATTAGTTTAGTCTGTATTTAAGAAAAGAGAAGTTTTTAACAGAAGTTCCAAAGACTATCCTGAAGTCTACAGACTGATAAACAGAAGAAAATGCTTTAAACCATTACCAATACACTGAGGAATCACACTAAATGAACTACAACACAAATGAACTACACCACTACCCTACACTTTATGAAGGGGTAACAACAGGGTAGAAGTCCACCAATAATTCACAATTAATAAATCTCACAAATGAAGTGATATTTCAGTTATTCCATTTGTAAGCACTATTTCATAGGAAGACTGGTGCAAAATAAAGCCTCACATAACAGAAGTTTAATCTCCTTTAGGCTTTCTCTGTGTTTAATGACCAAAGGGAGATCTCTTCATGGACAATCTGAAGTATCTTAACTAAAACCTTGGGAAAACTCTCCACCCCTGAGGAGGAAGGAACAGAGACATGTGATGAACTGATCACAACCACCATTCCCAGTCCCCCTGTGCCACTGGAGGGGAGGAGGTGGAGAATACAGGAGAGAAGTTGAGCCTGGGAAGACAGGAGGGGTGTGGGAAGGTTTTTTAAGATTTGGGTTTATTTCTCATTACCCTACTCTGATCTTAGCCAGTAGTAAACTAATTTCCTCAAGTCAAGTCTGTTTTGCCCATGATGGTCATGGCTGAGTGATCTCACCCTGTCCTTATCTCAACCCATGAGCCTTTTGTTGTATTTTCTCTCCCCGTGTAGCTGAGGAGGGGGTGACAGAGTGACTTTGAGGGGCACCTGGCCTCGAGCCATGGTCAGACCACCACAGATATACTAGATCACCATATGCACTGTATAACCCAGGAAGTCATAGTTCTAGAATCTAAGAACCAAGATGCAACCCTTCTGCTGCCTCTATTAATAAGCTCACATACTAGAACACATACTAGAACACTAAACCACGATTATCACAGTTTTCTCATCAGGAACAAGACAAAGGAAAACAGATATGCTACAACTGCAGCACCTCTTCAAGGTGCTCAAGCCAGGAATGAGAACAGTGTCTAATTAGAAGACTTCAATTCACTGTGACTATGTTACAGACTATGTTTATTATTTCTTTCTGTAAAAGTAAGAACAGGACAAGTGTGACAGAAATAACAGAAGAGGTTTACAAACAATTTGCTACAAAAAAATCTACTCCACATTAGAAATTATTTCATACTTGCAAGTCGTGTGACAAAAGTGGTTATACAATCCACTGGATATAAATTTCAGACTAACAGTTGTGGTCCTTTCTTACTTGTACCCCAGTCTGTTGGAATCTGCATAGTGCACAGGTCATCTGCAGATTCATCAGCTGAATTTCCAATAAAATCAAAATTAAGACAATTTAGTACAAGCTTCAAAAGTTGCATTGCTAGACTTTGTTGCCATTGGTCCTAAAGGGTTAAAGGTTTTGCCAAGAGCTAAAGCGAAAAGAAATCTTGTGAGGTCACCTGCACAGAACCTGCCTTAAAAACAGTTTTGAAAAGGAAAATGTTTGGATATAAAACTGCAAAGTTCAAAGCATGAGAGCAGATATTAAGAGAAAAAAAAAAAAAAAAATCCTTCAACAATAAATTATTGTTACTACCTCAGAGACATCTTCCACTTCAAGCTAAAGCTCCCAGACTTACAAATGTTACAAAGCCTGGTGAAATAATCTTTTTGCATAAAATACTTCTAGGTAAAACTCAGCAACTCACCAACACTGTTCATTGAAAGAATGTTAACTTCACTGCAAAAATTAAACTGTAAGGTGTCATGTAACTTCAGTTACTCCAGACCAGCAAGGAGTATAGATTATATGTGTCATATGGGTAAAAAAAACCTCAACAACTGTTTATTTTTCAGTTTGATGTCCAGGCTGCTCAACTGGTCCTTTGCTAAGTCTAGAAAAAACTGGAATTACAAAAAACAATGAAATGAGCAGCCTGGAATCTAAATGTAGCTATTTACAACATCTGTATAAACTGCTGCTACAGTTTCTACTGCTCTGTAACAGGCGTAGTGTCAGAATAAAATGATACTTCAAGCTAAACAAGCTGTCTGGATTTGGAAGTCCACACTCAACATACTAGAAGAACACATTTTATCCATCCCCTTCTATATTGATAGCAATATTTTAGCTTTAAGATATTACTACCTCAACATTATATACACAATCTAACAGCACTGAAAACAAAGCTCAAATTCACTCATCATTGATGCACACTGTGAACATAAAAACTGACATAATTTTGTCTAGAAAAACAGTAAAATAAATGCAAATACAACAACTCCATCTAGTTCATCTGCTCCTTATTTAAATTCAAAGTCACATCTCAGGTTTATTAGCAGGAAGTTTTTAAATTCTGGTGATAGGAATTTAAATCAACTGTGTGCCATTAGATGCATCATTAACTTGATAATAACTCTCGCACCACATTAGAATTGACACTAAATTATGAATTTAGCTTTGAAATCAACACTGAATTTTAGTACATCTTTTATGAACAAAACCTGTTTTGCCACCAATCCTCTCAGTAATGTTTAACCTCTTGGGATTATTTTACTGATCCCACATTCGTTAGTCGTGGAATTAGTTAGTTGTATGAGTGTATTTTTCAGTGTATTACAGACACCAAAATATTTCTAAACCTGGCGTTCTCTACTGAATCGGCATTATAAAGATACAAATTCTAATTTTCTTATGTTTCTGTCTGGAAATCTGTGTGATGTTACTCAGACAAGCCTTTCAACATGAGAGACTATGATAGCACCTGCTGACAAGTTGAGCTTCAAGAAAGCTAGGAACCTGTTACAGGATACAGGTTCTCACACTTACATTTATTGTTTTGTGGAATGGGGTTTACTATATCTAAGAAGATTCTTCCAAAATATCCAATTCTTTTAATTATATAAAATTTCTCCATTTATGTTCAATCTCAACACTGATTTAAAATATCCTGTGTACATCAGCAGAGTATTCCCCCTTCAGAGGTGAGGGTTAACACACTATTTAATTGCTCTATATACTAAATAAATACACTGCTTGTCACCTGAGCACTGGTAGCTGACCACATATGCCCTTTAAACTTACTGCCAATGTGAGGTAAAACATGTTAGACTAAAAACATACTTCGAAAGAAATTTAAGTTAACACAGTTTCTCCTGGCTTTTTACAGCAGTAACTCAGTCACAACTCTCAACCTTGAGAATTATTCCTTTACCCAAAAAATAATTATTACCATTATCCACTGGTCCACTGAGGCAGCATCTGTGTTTAAATTCTTAGCTTCAGTGCCTGTGTCCAAATTTCAACACCCAATTCATTTGGTTTTCAGAGAAAACAAACCAACAAGCACTTCCAAGTGTCAAAGAACAGAAGTCAGGAAACATTTAAAAAATAAGCTGCTCTCAAAAGCAAAGAGTTGCTTGAGCTTAAGAGAATTAGAATAGTACCTCAGTGCCAATTCCACTGCTATAGAAAGCCTCGATCAACACAAAAGGGAAAGAGCAAATTCTAGCCTTTATCTCAGTTAAATCTACCTGGTCCTGAGAGACCTAGCTTACAGTGTGCAGTTCTTCACCACCTCCTGTTGACGCTCTTGAGAGGCTGCAGCCTGAATAACCCCAAAATGCTACAGAGAGGTTAAGAGAGCCAGTGAAGGAGAAAACCATTTTGGCCAGATCGGACAGTGCTGCCACACCACAAGACAGAGCATTTGTTCGTCTTCTTGGTCACTCCTAGTTTAACAAATAATGCTTTAGCAAATACTGAGATGGCAGACCCAATAAAACTGAGATGCAATCAAGAAAAACATCAAAAAAGAAGAGAAACTTAGGTATTCCATTCTTTATGGCAAGATACAAAAAGAGAGATGGCACAGAAAGAAAGACTGAGAGATAACAACAGACACACAAGGAGGACTGTAATTTTTCAGTCGCTTGAGCTTAAGTGGATGTCACATAATCCATTTAAATACAGAATTCCCAAACTCAGAAAAGATTAAGGCCTCAAACTGGGACAATTATGATGTTAATGATTTAGGTGCAATTATAAGGAACCTCAACTCCTTCAAAAGTGAGCATGCAAGCATCAGTATATCCTTTAGAAAGGTATCATGGAATGAGGTGGCAATTTTACGATGCTTTGCTGAAGGTTCTGAACAATCAACCTAAGAAAAGTGAGGACAGAATAAACAATGCTCCCGTCTTTGTCATAACTATGACAGATTTATCTGTCAGATTATTTGACACTAGAAATCAAAATTATGGCCTGGCACTAAATACAGTTCTCAACAGCTTCCTGAAGTCCTCCATTTTTATCCTTCAAGATTGCATCTCTGGATGAAAAGCTCTGAGGCACTTCCTCAGGTTAAGATGTAGGCAAAAGAATATCATTAGCAGAAATACGCTTGAATTTGATCACTCACCTTGCTTTACCACTTCTAGTGACTGTGATGAAAGAAACTGACCCTGTATCAGATATGGCATGTATCTGGTACAGGTAGAATCCCTGCACCATGAATTTCTAGTCTGTCATTCTATTTTGATGGGGGAGGAAGGTATGTATTAATACCTTCATGTCTAAGAAATCTTTCTCCAGCCATTTTTCTGAAGGGCAGAAACTTTCAACACATTGCTTCATGAGCAATACATACATCCCTTGTGGAAGGAAAAAAGAAAACCCAACAAACATGCTTACTAGATCCATTTCCTGAGTTGGTTCTGAGAGTATCATTACTCCTATTACGGGATGGTCCACAGTGCCCTACAGAAAAAAACAGACAGGAATGCTGAAACATCACTGCTTGTAGTTAGTGTTTTGCAACATTTCTAGAATCAGACAATTTTCAATTTTCCAACATTTCTAGAATCAAGAAGAATTTTTAAGCTGAGATACCCTAAGCTGTTTAAAAGGCTTTCATGCCAAATTCTATCAACATCAGTAGAACTAGACCTTCAAACTTCCTATGTAGCTCTGAAAAAATCATTACCAATCATGATCTAAGAATTGTGTGATTACAAAAACCCATCTGAAAATAAGACTGTGAGTAGCCCATTCAGCTCAACTGCAATTAGGGCCTGTCACTGAGTCAGGGGAAAGATCTCTATGTGTACTTTCACAGCTGCAGTTTGCAGGCTCAGCTTCCCATGAATTCAAAAAACAATGTCATCCTTGTCAAAACCTCCTTGAGACTTGTCACAACCAAACTCATTTTAGCAACTTCACCCGAAGTTCAACTAATGAAGCAATAGACAAAATGTCAGAGAATTGTCAGGCAACATTTATGTTGCTGCCCTTTCTGCCTTCAGAAAGATTAAACATCCTGTTCCATAAGTTGAATAGAACTTCCTTTTACATTTCACACTTTTTAAATAGTCTATATGAACATTCCTTACATCATGCCAGCCTACAGACATGGAAAATGTAACATCCCCTTTCCCACAGGTGGAAAAAGTTGTGTGGTGACTTATGAAGGAGCTGCAGTCCTAGCTGCTAACCCATTTTCCTACATTAAATCACACTCAAATTCACACTGGATGAACTTTAAACTGGAATACTAATGCATATGCATTTGAAACTACCATATGTTAATTATTAACAGATATTAGTATTGTTTAGGGATTATTTTTTACATTTTTATCTAAAATTTAATTCACTAGTAGATCTATGGCTTAATTTTCTTTTCTACAGGAATTTTTAATTTAACTAAAGAAACCTCTTAAGAAGCTAAATTTTGTATTTAAATCTCTACTTTTAATGAGCTACACTTAAGACTCACATTGCAATCAGTTTAATAATAAATGCAAAATCCAATTACAGTACATTCATAAAAATAACTGCAAACTGGTGGAGAATCATATGTGAGCTTGTTTTTAATAAACAGAATATTGCAACTTATCTTCTTTTATTAGACATTCCCAATGTAACTCAGAAAGTACATTAACTTCAGCAGTATTATAAACAAAGATGGAAAAACAAATCAGAAATTTACTGGCAACAAATATAAACTTCCTATCTTCTTCCTGAGTTGTCAGGATCACCAACACACACATACATAATGGATCATTTTGGAAGTAAATTTCCCAATAGCTTCAATTTCCTGATTATTTTTTCCTCAAAATAAGCACTAGGCTTTATGCTTACACAGATACTCCGAAAGATTAAGCTGTATTAAACTCCTAAAGCACATTAAACATCTTCTAGAAATCTTTTTAAGAACCTTTCTGTACATGTTAAATGCACGAAATAACCAAGTCTGGCTAATAACCCATGACAGCCAACCATTTCCTTCAAACTTACTCCACAGAAGATGCTATATATCCTCTATCTTTAGCCACTGTGTCTGATAGTGCTGACTACAGATTTGGCCTGTAAACTCGCAAAGTGAACAGTCCACAGCAAATGACTGCACTCTGACATTAGAGGAAATTACTTCCAATTTTCAAATCCTATGTACCAAGATCACCTTCCTATCCTATAACTTATCTTTCTAACAGTGACAAGTGTAGTGGGGAAGAGGAAATAATGTGGAAAGAAATATAAAACAAGAACATTCCTGACTCATCCAATTACTGGAGAGGGAAGATGAGTGATTTGTCCTCCTAAACTTTCCCATGTCCTACCTAAGATGTGTTTATGTTAGATTTAAATATATATGCTAAAAATAGGTAGTTATAAAAACACTCTAAACCTATTACCTCCCTATATTGTACACTATAATCCTAGGAGAGGCAGAATGTCTTTTGGTTTATTTTTTCATTTTCACTCTTCTTCACATGTATTGAAAGAGAACATACATACATACAGATGCCTACATGCCCATGAACACAAATACAAGGTATCAATTTCTTATTAAGTGAAAAAGGAATGGGGCAAACAAGGACCACAACCACGTAACATGTACAGTGACCTGTAATTCTGTGTACTTCAGTTCCACTTTTACATAAGCTTTCTTCAGTAACTTCAAAGATAGGGATGTAAAGTGATTTCTGCTAAGCATTACATTGCAGGTGCAGTCCCACCAATCATACACAAAAGCAACAATGTAAGACTGTAACAGTGAACACACCAACAACTTGTTAAGGGCGTATATTTGATTCATGACAGACACTTGAAAAAACACAGTTCTACAACTGAGCAGTTTGGCACATTTTAGCAGTCATTATTACAAGAATCACACTCAGACTCATGCTTTAAAGTACTGGACAGTCAGACTCTTCAGATGGTGCAGTACCAGATAAAAAGATAACTGGAGCTAACACTTTCAGAAATGTATCTCCACATCGGTTGGAAAAAAAAAAAGGAAATATACAGAATGGCTTCACAACAGGGACTGATGATTCACAACCACACTATGAAAAGTGCTCTGGAGAAAGAAAACGAACAAAAACCAGGACAGCACTATGAATACTGTGAGGCATCAAACCCCACAAGCTCCCAGGTATCAAAACAATGCTGGTTCTTTGCTGTAGGGAGATCTTCTATTTTAAGCAATGCGCTTCACAATTTTCCCACCCAAGTGACATAACATGCCAATCATTAAAAAAAAAGAGGCCCAAAGAGGAAAAAAATAGCAGAAGTGAAGGACTGTTTCCTATCTGCAAAAATTTTTTTACATCAGCAATAATGTCTCTGAAGGTGAGCTGATCTTTTAGTACCTCAAACCATCCTAATTTGGTAATTTTAGCAATGACTTGAACAAGAACTTGGATGACAAAAGGAGCCAGTTTGGGTTGAGATGCTAGAGTTCAGAACGCAATTTCCTGTAAAGAAGCATTTTATAACTAGCAACAAACATCTTCTGAAAAGAAAATTAGTTAAATGGTTCTAATAGAAACTCAAAGTATGGATTTTTTTAAAAGCTATATTCCCATGGTTAATATAATAACTGTAAGTTATGCCAGATCATTAAATACAGCTCAATATTTAGTAACACAAAATACATTACATACACCATCGTTTTTCTAAGACACGTGATGACAGTTTGTGAATTCAGAGAACTCTGGCAGGTAAAACAGTAACTTTTCACTAAGGACCTATACAACGGGGAATGGGTATTTCACTTTGTAACAGCAGCTCTTGCAGCCAACTCAAGATACACAAACTGTTTTCAGACGAGAGTTCCTGATGAATGTTCCCAGTTCAACCTAGAACATCCCTTTGGACAATGCACATTGCAGCTGCAGATAATCCTCTCTAACTAGAAGGAAACTAAACTGTTTCAAAAGCTCTTGAAATGTGTACAATTAAAGTTGATTCAAGTTAATTTTTACCTAATAGAACACTGAAATCTTTCATCAGAACTGACTGATTCTCAGACATGCATTTCAGAGTACTACTATCCACAGAACTGATACAAGAGTACAGATGTGCTAAAACCCCAGATTGAATCGTATGCTTCTCATGAAAAGCCTTTCGCTATTAAAGACCAAACACATACCTGCTTTCTTTTAGGATACAGCAATGACTTTACCATAGATCCTGAAAAGTAAGAAGTTTGTAGGATCTTAGTCCTGCAAGTAGGAACCTGTCCTGGCACAATTTCTACAAAGGTTAAGATCTGATCACGAGCAAAGTTACCTGCGACTGGCAGGTATACTAACAATACCTGCAACTTTGATCCTTTACAAATACATACTAGGTCACTCTAGCATTTCATAGGATAAGTACAAAGTCTACCATGAAAAAACTAGTATTTTTAAAAAATATTAATCTTAGCTAACATATTTATTTTAATTTTGAAAATAGGAAATGTTATATGTGAGCTAATGGCAGAGAAATGAGGAAACATCTCTCAATCACTTATGTTCACTCTTTCACAATGACTGCTTTATTCATAACAGGCTTGGTAAATGGCAAGAACTAGAGAAAAAACAGACTATCCACCAAATGGTTACTGTGCTAACATGAGTTTTAGATCCAACTTATATAATAGAATTTGAATCACAAACACTCCTTACGAATGCCAATCCTTTGTTCGACAGGCAATGGAGATGCCCTGCTTATAAGCTTAGACAAACATGTTGCTGCTAGAAGCTGAGCACAGGATGTCTACAAAAGCACATCAAAAGATACGATTGAAAAAATAGCTAATTAAAGTCAGAGACAGTAAGTCAAAACCTGATAAATAATCAACAGACCAGACTGGTTACCAGATTTTAGTTATGTTTATTTTGGGTAACAAACACTTACAGAAGATTTATCTTTGTTTCATTCTCAACAAACCTAAATTAGAAAACACTAATAAAAAAGTGGAGACCTAAAATTATCACCTGATGCAAATCATTCATCTAAAGTAATTTCACTATTCAGTACAGTTCTTTATTTTTGAAACCATGAGATGATTATCATGGGTCCAGCCCTGAATTAAAGACTTCTTTTTTTATGTTTCCTCTTTTTCTTTCTCTTCCTTTTTGAATTATTTGAAAGACACAGCAAGAATTATATTAGAGTTAGCTTAGACTACCAAATAAGAATCAACTCGCCCATTGCTTTAGCTAGAGTTAAAAGAGAATGGTTTAAACTAACAGACAACAGAATAACAGATGAGCACTTTGGGGATTTTTTTGTTTGTTTTAATACTTTATTTCTTGTCACCATAGATAATAGCCAGAAACAGAACAAGAACAGAAAAAGAACAAGTTATGTTCAAACACCAGCTTAACCCACACTGCGTCCTGACACTGCTCTACAGATGACACAACCCCTGATTACAACTGTTCTGAAAGTACTGAAAGCTAAAATGATTTCTCTTTTTGTCCCCGATATTGCTAACACAAGGTATTATCACTTCTACAAAGACCACCTCCAAACAAAAATGTCTAGAACCATTTATGAAGCAGAATATGCAGAAACAAAAGAGAAAAGCATTTTGCTGTCTATAAGCTCTAAGACTATTTTCTCAGCTTGCATTCGCTGTGCTAGATCAGTTCCGTCATATAGGCAGTTACACAATGCTTCTAGTTCTGCCAGACTCTGTTAGGAAAGAACGTAATTGAAACTTTTATGAAGAATTTTCAACCACATGGATTTCCTGAAGTATTTATAAACCTACATACTATACCAGTAACATGAACTGTTACCTATGTTAAGCTTTCCAATTGATTTACATTTAAATAACAAAGAAATAGGAGGCTTTCTGTGACAAGAAGCCAAAAGTAACACTGAAAATGAAGTTATTTCTTACCCTCTTGGCTACCAAAGTATTTCTTAATATGGTTCAATTCCCTTGTTTTTCTGAGTCTTTAGATTGTTAATTCAATCACTTTTCCAAGGAGAGATGAAAAGATAGAGCACAGTGAACAGTTTGAGTTATGCTATTTTGGAAAACTTCTGGCAAATTTCATTTTAAAAGCTGTAATTGCTCATTAAATTAATGCATCTGGAAAAAATTAGAATTGTCTATAATAGTTCATGCAAATATCAGTGGAAGTGAAACTACAATAGCAACAGAAGAGCTAAAATTCCTCTCTACTAAGAAGGTGAAAAAATTCTCTTTGGTAAAGAAGGTGTGTCCCCTCTCTCCTACATGAGGGATTTACTCTCACAGGATAGATGAACCCCTTGAGCATGTTTTTGGGACCATTACACAAACAGAAGTTTTGGCATCCACCACGTTCCCAAAGCCTGTGTGATTCTCAGCAAGAACCAGCCACATCATTAGAGGGTACTCAGTAAATATTTCATGTCTTGAGCATGGCCTAGAAGGAAAAAAGAAACCACAGTATTTGACCAGTCTCATTTAAAAGTCGAAATCCTGTTCACTAGCCCTTCCAAAAAGATGCTTTGTACTTGACATAAGATCTGGTTCAGCACAGTCTAGCTTGCTAATATATCTTTTAAAAGTCTGAGACAGTAATAGTGTTTTGGCAACAAAAATACCCTTGGTTTTGTAAACCAAACCATGTCATTTCCTAGAGACAAACCCCACCACACCCTCCCCAAACCATCATCATGGCCTTTTCCCCATTTTTGTTGTTGTACCTATTGAGTCCCTGGCTTTAATCAGCTTTTTCTGAATTTCAGTAATAATGACATTTTAAGAGTCCCTGATTTTCAGTCAAAAAGGAGAAATGTACTTGTTCCTTTGGAGAAATTTTAAGAAATAATACATTTGCTTCTGCAATGCACAGACCAAATACCTCAAAGGCTGAGCTTAGTAGAGACATCTTTTGGTTTTGATTCCCCCCCACTATGTTCAAAGACAGTAAAGGAAAAATAAGGAAGAGGTAACAATCCCAGCAATGTATGTTTAAATTAAGCAAGAGCCATGCCAATTAAAGTGAAAATTAACTTAAAATTAACTTATAAAATGCAAGCACACATGCTAGCGAAAAAAGGATAAACCCCATGTAATCGGGCTAAAACACAGGAATAAGGACATCTAGAAAAGATAGCCTTCAGAGAATGCATCTTTCCAAAATGGAATAATTCCAATATGATCCAAGAAGCATAAATCGAATTATCATCTCATAACCAGCAACAGTTAAAGACCCATCTATAAGGCATCTGAAATGTGACTTTCAAATCTGGACAAACCTGGCAGCAAGCCTGAGAAAGTCCAGAATACAACTGAGATGGACAACAGTGCAACCACCAAGATCTAAATCACCTGTATACTGTCATTAAAATAGCAAGAAATTTGTAAGCTGGCTAACAAATCATTTATACACAAAGAATTGATGGTGGATTTCAATAATGCAGGCACTTTAACATACTGTGTTAATATATTAAGGGTACACCAAAACTTACAAATGTAGGCTAA
>JAOEHX010054981.1:0-10194 GCA_025448015.1 Bolborhynchus lineola
GGAATGCAGAGTTCAGGCACAGTGGAGCTACCACATTGCAGTGGCATCCTTTCAGTGCCTCCAGATACAAAAGCTACTTGCTTTCTAGTTTAGGCCCTTATAGCATATAAAACAACAACAGCACTGTCAGGTTCACAAGCCCTGAGTGCACCTGAGTGATGGTGCACAGGTTAGAACCTCTCGCCTTCTGGCAAAACCAGATCTGCTCATTCAAGCAAAGGTTCCTGAAAAGGCTCCAGAGGGAAAAAAAAAAACCCTCTCCCCAAATTGCTTTGGTTTAAGCTTCTGCACACATCTTCATGATATAACTGTTTTCCAATAGAGCTACCTCTTAAAAACATAATTAGAGGTCAAATATTAATGGACAATCCCTGCCTTCAGATGTAATTAAATACACTGATACAAACCTGTGTCTGCCCACAAAGTTCCTGCGCTTGGCTAAACTTTCAGGGGCTGGCCATTAGTCTCAGCCATAGAGTCGCTTAAATCATGTTAGTTTATAATCCTCTGCAAGAGAAAAATCAATATTGGAGTGCTTTGCTTGTGTAACAGCCCACATTTAGTGAGGTTTGAGTGCCTCTTCAGTGAGATAATACCAAGCAGTAAAATACGTAGCGAGAGCCTCCTGTATTCATTATGAATCAATTTTCATTCTTTTAATATTCTTGCTTACAAAGAAAATCCTATATAACACACTGGCCTTTTCTCTATCAGTTCACTTCCTTCTTGCTCTTTGGGCTTGTTCCTTGGTGCTCTCCTAATGCAAGCTGGTAGAGAGAATTACAGCAGCAATAGCCTGTTGATCAGTTTTGCATAAACTGAGTTGTACAAACTCAACATTAAGTTATCCACAGTTAGAGAGAAGAAGAAAGCAGAAGGAAATGGCTTATATCCTTTGCAATGCTGAAAATAAGAACTTGTCAGTACTAGCAGTGCAATACCAGTCTGCCCCTCCTTTCTCTGATGGTTTCAGCTTGCCTGGTCTTACCAAACAGGAGCTGGCCACTCCCCTGTCTGTGGACACAACTGTTACCCTTCCTCTGTGGTTTTCCAGGCAGATTTCTGGGGATAAAGCAATTTGACAGGATTTGGTAAAGCAAATATTTTCACTAACTACCTTGCAACAGAGTTTAGGAGGGAATGATGGTGAGTCATGGTCTCCCTTTAAAGGGTTAGCTTCATAACTTGGGCTACATCGATATGTATTATGTCTTCACAGTCTGTACTATCTCTGGAAAAGCATTTTAGCAGAGGCAAAACTGGTTTTTGCAGAACAAGTCATCTCAGCAGAATAACCTGTACCTGTAGAATAATAATCTCAGCAGAATACCATGTACCTGTAGGCTGTGGCCCATCCTCTACAGCTATGTCTTCTCCAGGTAATTTTTCTAGTGTGGCTGCATCATTCACCATCCATATTTCTTTGCAAACTCTGTCCTTCACAACTCCATCAGGAAAAATATATAACATAGGCCTGATCTCTGTTTTCCTTTTCATGGGCCACTGTAACTACTCTGTCTCAGTACAATTTCATACAAAGCAGAGCTTAGGAAGGTTTTTCTGCCCTTTTTTTTTTTTTTTTTTTTTGACAAATCAAGTGTGTGTTGACAATTAGTACCTGATGTACACGTGGCTTGCATGTGTGCTATGGGACTGGATCTTAGTTTGCTTATTTATAGGTGAATAAATGAAAAAATAGATTAAAGCATATTTATGTAACAAAATATGTTTTGGATGGGACTGATAAACATCTTTTCATGTGTTACTTTAATAGCAGTAAATATCTAGGGATTGCAAAAAACAAGGGCTCCAGTGGAAAATGTTTCAACAAGAGATGATGAATCCTGCTTAAAGAGTTTTTATGCTTGAAATCATAATTAAATTCATTTTAGGCAAAGCTGCTATTATACTGGCAAAGCCACTATCCTCCTCTGAGACTGCCAGATGTTTCATCATCACTTGAGGTACAATGTAGTGTGAAGACTGTATCTGTTATTTTGCTGAATAATTTGTTGTATTTTCTTTGATTTTCCCATCTCCTTCTTTATATCCAGCCATGTCCTCCCTCTTCTTGACCTGGACTATTGGCTTGTAGCTTTGCATTCAGACCATGGCTGCACAGAAATACCCCCTGCTCTGAGTGGTGTTGCTGCGAGTCCTACTGAAGGCTCTGATTTTCCTCATGAGGTGAACTGCTGCAAAGGCATGCATCTATCAATGTGCTTTAATAAGCAATGGTGTTAGATAAAGTTTCCAGCTGGAGGGGGAGGAATGCAGCTTTTCCCACCAGAAAATGCCTTCTCACCCCAGGGGCTAATTTGTGTATAAGGCCCGTTTCTACTGCTGTTTTCTAACATACCAATTCTCTCCCAGGATTCAGGCAGAGGAACAATCTTGAGGCATGGGCCTCTCCTACACTCACACGCAATTCTTGGAAAAGCCCCAAAACCTTAGAAATTTTACATGTGCTCCTCAAAACAAGAAGTTAGAACCAGCATCAGTTATTTGCACTGGAAATTATGTTCTTCTCTGTAGTTACCAGTACATGGAAACTATAGCTCATGCAGACCTCTCCTTTCCTTAGTCAATTTAATGCAGCAGAAGTGATGACAACTTATGCAAGAGGTCTTCCTGGTACATAGGAGTTTTTCTAAATAAGATATAGAGATGCATCATTTTGGGCCTCTGTTCTTTGGAATCTACTCATGTACTTAATTTTGAATGAGCAGGCTAGGGAGTTTTTTTCCCACCTCTATCTTAATACAAAGAAAGTGTTTAAGACAGCCTTTTCCTTTTCAGCAATTCATAAAGCACCATATTTGCAAACTCATGCCCACGTCAGATTATTTTTACCATTACAATTGGACTCCCCATGGAATTTGTTAACGTGTTGCTGGCTATTTCCATCCTTCACATGAAAATGGATCTACTGGGTATCACAGAGCTCGATTGTTATGAGTTTTTTTTGATGAAAGACTTAAATTGCATCTGAGAAATACAAATTACAGGGCCTAATGTCCCTCCAGAGATTTTAATTTAATACATGAAAGGAGCTGCTTACTCCCTACTGAGGTCATTACACAAAAATATTTTTTCTGGAGAACAGAGTAATTGGGACCACTGGAGCTTGTTTCTCCCACCCCCCTCCAGAAAAAGGATGGTTCAATTCCGGCTGCCTCTGAAGGTTTATAAGTTTTGTCAGCGATCATGCCTAAGATTGAATTTGTTATTGTTTCTATGACGAACAAAGCACTCATAAGAGCCCCTGTTCATGCACAAGCATTGCTGAGGGTAGTGGTCTCTCCTTTCACCGTTATGACACTGGACGAAACCACTGAGGTCCACATCTCCTTCAGTGTTAATAACCAAACCATGGTGCCAGCCTCCCCTCCCTGCAGCACAGAACACCTTTGGAAGGCAAAGTAACCCTCAGAAAATGTAGTGGGTCAGTGAGAAAGTGGTGTTGTCCCAGGAAGTTGCCCATGTCATAGATGCCTGAACAGTTCCATGACCAAGCTGGTTGGTTGCCATTGATGGAGCCGATCCCACCCATCTGCTTTTCCTTGGTGACTACTCTGTGGAGATATGAACTTTAGGGCCAGGCTGTCTAAGGCAGATCCAGCAAAGTCCCCACATACTCATTTAACTCCAGGATAGATAAACATGTTCTGAGGTCACCTCCAAGTCATTGCAGCATGGGAGTCAGAGGGATGTTGGGAGGTCAGGCCACAGGGTCAGGGAAGATGATCCCTCCGCAGTCCCCATTACAGTTCCATTAACCTCAGTGACTCAGCTCCTACATGTGGTTAAAATCTAAACACTTGCAGAAGTGGTTTGTTAAACCGGTACTGGAAAGACCAGTGTCTTGCAGGACTGAACCCATTAATTCTCACTTTCTGAGAAGTAGGGGGGAAACAGATGAACCAGAAAACTAAAGAGCTTTGGACTGTTTGATTCAACAAGAAAGGCAAATTCTGAAGTCAAGGAACCCTCAGTGTGCTTTGTAATTAAAAAACGATCAAGGCTGTTCAGGGTTTTCATGCTACAACTGTGACTGGGGCTGTGGTAACTGTAACTTATGCAGAGTATTTTTGCACAGCAGAATGAGCCAAGACATTATTTATCATGCTGTCTGTAGGCACAGATTATGTGTGTCACTAGTGTGAAATTCAGCCTCTTCTTTCTAACTTGAGAAAAACTTTCCAAATACTCATTTTTTTCTCCTCGCTCTCCTATTGAAGAACAAAGCACTCAGGAGAATGGGCAGGTGGGAAGCATGCTTGTTCCCTGAGTGCCACTAAACTTTGTTAACAGAACCAGATGATAAGAAGTATGCTAAAAACAAGAATGAAAATATGCCTCAAACAAACCAATATACTTCCAAACCAAGGCTCTCAACTACACAGGTTTCTCCCAGAGGGGAAAGGCTGCGAGAACAAACAGATGACACTTGTTAATCACGTCACTTAACTGCACATCTGGAAAGCACTCAGATCTGATGATGATGACAACACCATAAGACCCTATGCAGAATTAATGCTGCGCCACAATAAAGGCTTTTGCAAAGGCATAGATGGAGCCATTATTTTTCCCCAGGGTTTTAGGCACTGAATTCTTTCAGGAGCCATTTAATTATTTTGTTTTATTTCTGCTCAATCTAAATAGGAAAGCTTAGTAGAGGGACTGTTCATTTTGACAAGGTTCCTCAGGGAAGCTTTGAGACAAAATAGTAGTCATTTCTTCTCCATATAACTCACCAAGAGAAATAGCTGAGGATGTAAAGTGGTAATAACAGAAAAGGGAAGATTATCTTTTTAAAACAGTTGCTTGATACCAATACACAGTGAATGTACTTAATGTCATAAACACAGGTACTTAAGGAAAACATAAGGAAATATCAGGAGCAGAGGCACTGACAGCTAAAATTAAATTAAGATTGGAAAGTGTAAGAAGAGAAGGGAGGGAGGGAGGAGGGAAAAGAACCCCATTAGGAATGGTCCTATGATGCTGGTGAAGACGTAATAAGTTGCTTCCCAGCCATTTGTTTCTTGCAGACACCGAGCTGTCATCTGGGGGTCTGACTGGTTTTCTCCCTCCTTCGAGGGAGACAGTTGAGGCAGAGACCTGAATGTATAAATATAAATATGTCTCTGGTGTGACCTTGCTTACAGACAGGAGACAGGTTATAAAGTCCTGCTTCCTAGAACACAGAAGGACTTTGGTCTGAGATGTCCAGGCTTGTTGAACCCTAGGCTCTTGATCCAAGCAGTCCCACCTGTCTTTCCACCCTCTGGCACACTCCTGGCTCTGCTGGCACCTTCCTTCTTCCAGCCAAAAGGTGGCATTTCAGATCTCTGCCTGCCATCAGTGATCCCTTCCCCACGCCCCAGCTGATAACACTGTGTTGCTGCCAAGCCTGGGACACGCTGCTTTCCACTGGTGAAAATGAAACCACCAGTTATTAGTATCTTTTCTCACAATTGATCTTCCCTTATGCCTCCAGCATCAAGGCATATTCTGTTTTTAGACTGATGAAGTGACCACAGTGCCCATGAGTGAAAAACAGGGCTCAAAGGTGTTTTCTGATCTACACTTGTTCTGATCCTTTTAGGCCCTGAAACTTCAAAGACTTATTCATGTTGCTGAATTTAAGTCTTAGCAGCAATGAGTTGTCCCTTTGACTTGATATACATCTGATTTTGTGGTTTGTGATTGGCCTGGTGACCATTCCCCCAGCTTATCAGTGGCATTACTCGTAGTGTGTCAAGAACATAAATCAATCATGGCAGGTTTCAGGCTTGGATGTTAGGATAGAAATTCTCCCCTGGAGGAGTTGTTGAAAACATTCACCATGGTGCAGCTCACAGCTATGGATACTGGTGACAGATTGAGTGCCTTGAGAACAGTAATGGCTCAAGTGTCCAACAGTATACCTCCAGGTGACATGTCCTTACCCTCTGCCAGGCAACCAGCCAGAGCCTGGGATCTTGCAATTCAACTCCAGTCCCCTAAGTTCATATGCTTATAAGTTTTACAGCCACAGGGAGCATTAGAAATCTCTCTGTTTTGTTTAATACAGGCCAAAGAATCCCATTCAATAAACTCTGCATCAACCTTAGAAGTTCTTATTGAGACACGGAGAAATACAATATTAAAACTATTCTCATATTGGCTATGTAACATTGCTCCTTCAACATCTTTCCTCGTGTGGGACACCCATTTGGCTAGAGGAGGTCAGCCTCTGCACCAAGCTGTCACAAAAATCAGGTTTTGTGTTGGGGGAGCATCAAGCGAACCACAGCTCCTAGGGTGCTAGGGCTGAAAAAGGCATGCCAATGGGAGCATGGCACTGCACCAACATTACTTCTTCAATTCATTTATTTCAAAGAAAGAAATAAAGAAAAGAAGCAAGCAAGCAAGCAAGAATCTTTCCTCAGATCCATGATGCCATGCAAACTAAGGTTAGGGTTAGCGTTCAGAAAGCCACAAACTCATAGCTCTTGGGATACTAGGGCTGAAAAAAGAATGTCAAGGGGAGGACAGCACTGCACCAAAATTTCTCCTTCAAAACCTTTTTAATCTTGATCACCCATTCAGCTTGAGGATGCCAGCATCATCTCAAAGATGTTACAAAAATTGGGGTTAGGGTAGGGGTTAGCGTTTAGAGAGCCAAAAATCTTACACCTCAAGGCATACGAAGGCTTGAAAGTCATGCCAAGGGGAGCATGGCACTGCACCAACATTGCTCCAGAGGATGCGTCTGAGGTTTACGTCCTTCAACCTAATGTATGACACAGATGAGATAGGAGATAGGTGCAGTGCCATGCTCATCTTGGCATGCCTTTTTCAGCCCTGGTATCAGGATGTGTAGGCTTTGTAGCTCTCTTATCCATACCCTAATGTTAACCCTAATTTTTGTGACTAGTTGGTGCTGAGGCTGACATCCTCAAGCTCAATGAATGGTGTCCCAGATGAGAAAGGTGTTGAAGGAGTAATGTTGGTTTAGTTCTGTGCTACACTTGGCATGTTTGTTTCAACCCTACTTTCATAGGACGTGAAGGCTTTGTGGCTCTCTGAATGGTAACCCTAAACCTAATCCTAATTTTTATTGGGTCTTTTACCTGAGGCTGATATCCTCCAGCCAAATGGGTGTCCCATGGGAGAAAAGAATTAAAGGAATAATGTTGTTGCAGTGCCGTGAACCCTCTGGCATGCCTTTTCCAGCCCTACTATATTTGGAGGTGTAAAATTTTTTAGTCTTTGAACCCTAACTCTGGCTTTAACCCTACTTTTTGTGACATCTGAAAGATGATACTGAAAGATGATGCTTGAGATGAATGGGCATCCAAGATGAAAAAGATGTTGAAGGAACAATACTGCTGCAGTGCTGCACTCTCCTTGGTATGCCTTTTTCAGTCCTAGCACCCTAGGAGCTGTGGTTCACTTAGTACAGAGAAGCTGTAAGTTTTGTATATAAGTTTTGGAAAAAGCTTTCTGGACCCAAACTCAAACCCTAATTTTCATTTAATCTTTTAGAAAAGGCAGACATCTTCCAACCAAAGGGTGTCCTACATTAGAAAGGTGTTGAAGGAGTAATGTTGGCGCTGTGCATGCTCCCCTTTGCATACAATTTTCAGTCCTACTATCGGATAATGTGTAGAATTTTTGTCTTTCTGAAAGCTAAGCCTAAGCCTAAGCCTAAGCCTGACCCTAATTTTTAATGGATCTTTCAGCCAAGGCTGACATCCTCGAGCTGAATGGGTGTCCTAGATGAAAAGGGTGTTGCAGGAGCACCACTGGTGCAGTGGAGTGCTCTCCTTGGCATGCTGTTTGCAGGCCTGGTATCTAGAGATTTCTCTGTTTTGGGGCTTTCTGATTGCTAACTGTAACCTAACCCTAACCGTAACCCTAACCCTGACCCTAATGCTAACCCTAAGCCTAATTTGCATGGCATCATGGACCTGAAGATGCATCTCCGATCCAAATGGCTATGCCAGATGAGAAACTTTTGGAAGGAGCAATGTTGATGTAGTGCTGTGCTCCAATTAACATGCCATTTTCAGCCCCAGTATCACAGGATGTCTAGGCTTTATGGCTCTCTGAACGCTAAGCCTAGCCCTAGCACTATGTTTTCTAGCCTGTTTTACAAAAGGCTGTAATTCTCCAGCCTATTAGTTGTGCTAAGTGAGAAAGGTGTTGAAGAAGCAATTTTGGTGCAATATCGTTCTCTCCTTGGCATTCTTTCTCAGCCCTAGTATCCCTGGAGGTGTACGTTTTGTACCTCTTGGAAGGCTTAGGCTAATTCTAAGCCTAAGCACAACCCTAACCTTCATTTGCCCAGTGTGATGGATCTGAAGTTTATGTCTTCCAAAGGAATGGTGGCACAGATGAGCAAGGTTTTGAAGGAGCAATGTAGGTGCAGTGCCATTCTGGCCATTGCATGCCTTTTTCAAAAGTAATAGACTTGGGAGGTCAAGGCTCTGTAGCTGTCTGAAGGTTACCCCAAAGCCTAACCCTCAATTTTATTGGGTTTTCTAGCTGAGGCTGACATCCTTGAGCTGAATGCATGTCCCAGATGAGAAAGGTTTTGAAGGAGCAGTGCTGGTGCAGTGCCGTGCCAATCTTGGCATGTCGGTTTCATCTCTAGTATCAGGAAACCTATCAGTTTTGCAGCCTACTGAAAACTAACCTAAACCCTAATTCAAATTTTCATGGCATCGTGGATCTGAAGATGGCAGCTCAAATCCAAATAGACATTGCAGAATAGAAACTTTTGGAAGGAGCACATTTGGTGTAGTGCTGTGCTCCCCTTGGCATGCCCATCATACCTAGCCTCATAGAACTTGAAGGCTTTTTGTCTCTCTGAATGTTACGCCTATAACTAAGCCTAACATTTATAGAGTCCTTCTGCTGAGGCAGACATCCTCGAGCTGAATGGGTGTCCCAGATGAGAATGGTGTTGAAAGACCATCACTGCTACAGTGCCGTGGTCTCCATGGCATGCCGATTTCTGGCCTAGTATCAAGAGACTTACCAGTTCTGCGGCTTTCTGATCCCTAATACTAACACCAACCCTAACCCTAACCCTAAACTAACTTACATGTCATCGTGGATGTGAAGATGACATCATCTATCCAAATAGGTGTCCCAGATACAAAACTGTTGAAAGGAAAAATGATGAAGTTGTACTGTGTTCCCCTTGAATCTTACAGTCCTAACCGCATTGCAAGTAAAGACTTTTTGCTCTCTGAACACTAAGCATAATGCTATCCCTATTTTTTGTGGGGTCTTTCTGCTGAGGCTGACATCCTTGAGCTGAATGGGTATCCCAGATGAGAAAAGCGTTGAAGGAGCACTGTTGGTGAAGTGCCATGCTCTGCTTGGCATGTCATTTTCAGGCCTGGTATCCAGACACTAATGAGTTCTGCAGTTTCTGATCCCTACACCTAAACCTAAACCTAACTCTAACGCTAATCCAAACTAGACCTAACACAAAACCTAACCCTAATTTGCATGGCATTCTGGATCTGAAAATGACATCTTCTATCCAAATAGGTAACCCAGATGCAAAACTTCTGAAAGCACAAATGATGGAGTAGTGCCGTGTTCCTCTTGACAAGCCTCTTTCAGGCCTATCCTCATCAAATGAGAAGCATTTCTGGCACTCTGAATGCTAAGGCTAAGCGTAAACCTAAGTTTTGTTGAGTCTTCCAGACAAGGCTGACATCCTTGAGATGAATGGGGGCTCCAGATGAGAAAGGCCTCGCAAGACCACGGTTGGTGCAGTGCCGTGCTCTCCTTGGCAAGCCATTTTCAGGCGTGGTATCAAGAGATCACTCAGTTTTGCGGCTTTTTGGTTCCTAAAACTAATACTAAACCTAAACCTACATCTATACATATACCTAAACCTAACCCTAATTTGCAAGGCATCAAGGATCTAAAAATGACAACTTCTATCCAAATAGGTGCCTCGGGTCCAAAATGTTTCAAAAGAACAATGATGGAATAGTGCTGTCCTCACTTTGGCATGCGGTTTACAGTCCAAGCATTATCGAATGTGAAGGCTTTTTGACTCTACGAATGCGAAATCTAAGCGCAACCCTAACTTTTGTTGAGACTTTCAGCCGAGGATGACATCCTCGATCTGAATGGGTGTCCCAGATGAGAAAGGTGTTGCAGGACCACTGTTGGTGC
>JAOEHX010054986.1:0-11637 GCA_025448015.1 Bolborhynchus lineola
GTAGATCCAAATCGAATGGAATGGAACAGAATAGAATGGATTGGAACAGAACAGAATAGATCAACTATGCTGTGTTATGAATATAGAATAGTTAGGGTTGGAAAAGACCTTAAGATCATCCACTTTCAACTCCCCTGCCATGGGCAGGGACACCTCACACTAAACTATGTCACCCAAGCCTATGTTCAACCTGGCCTTGGATACTGCCAGGGTTGTAGTATTCATAACATCATTGGGCAACCCATCCCAGTGCCTCACCACCTTTACCATAAAGAACTTTTTCCTTAGACCTACCCTGAACTTCCCCTGTTTAAGTTTGAACTCATCACTCCTTGTCCTCACTGCATTCCCTGATGAAAAGCCCCTCCCCTAACACTCTCCAGCATCTTTGTAGCCCCCTTTGGACACTGGAGGCTGCTGTGAGGTCTCCACACAGCCTTCTCTTCTCCAGGCTGGACAGCCCCAGTTTTCTCAGCCTATCTTCATACGGGAGGTGCTCCAGTCCATGATCATCTTTGTTTCCTTCTCTGGACTTGCTCCAGCTGCTCCTTGTCCTTATGTTGGGGACTCCCACACGTCTGCCTGATCGCACTGCCCTCTCCTACTGCTGCACCATGCTCTGACTGATGTGCATTCCCTGTGTGCCACGCTCTGAGTGTCGTGGTCTCAATTTATTCCTCACTTTTCTGGCCATTGCTTTCCGTGATTTTTCCAATTTGATTTGTTCATTCTCAGCCCTTAATTTCTATTGGACTCTTTTAGTGCTCTCTTGAGATTTTTCTATAGGTGAAGATAATGACCGCTTTAGGTGTGGGATTCATAAGTGCAAAAATGAGGATGTTTTGCAGATGCACCCAGTGCAGTGTGGTTGTGCAATAAACACATTTGTTACATACCTAAATCCTACCAGGTTGCTATAAGATGCTTATCCTAACATAAAGCAGGAGCAAGACACAGTGAATTCCCAAAGGAGAGAGTGCCAGCATCTAACTGTCAGCTTTGAAAAGCAGTGCTGCTTTTCAGTGACAGCCACCAGCAGCTTAATCTGTGGATTTTAGATGGCTATTCACAGTTCCAGGTGACTTGAAACATAGCTTTATGCATGTATCCTTATCAATACCGTATTTCAGGCTCCACTTTGCTGCTTGTAAATTTTTCCTTAGGCTGAAATTGTTGTGTGATAGCTCAGGGCAGGAGAAAGCTGCAGGGAATGGATGCTTTCCAAGTGATGACTTGGGACCAGATGTTGCTTCATTGTCTTGCTTCATGCTTACAACTCTCTTTTCCTTCTAAGCTAAGTTGAATAGCAGTGCATGGTGCAGCCTTAATGCTCTGTGTATAACACATAGTCAGTATCTTCCACGTGCATAACGTTTCCACAAGCTCAGCTTACTGTAGGGCAGGTGGTATGGTGAAATAGGTGAGAAATTTTGTGTGGGGAAGGATTTTCTTACTTTGGTTGTGGACAGTTCTGGGTCATGGAACAACCATAACTTCAGTGTACTTGAAGCTCTTTATTGTTGTTAGACTTTTTAAGTGAAGAACAGGAAAAGCAGAGGCTATGATTTTTTATTTTCTTTATAAAAAGGATGTGGGAAATTGCCTCGGGTGATTATGGCCATTAGTCAAGTGTAGCAACTGAGACATGAGAGTCATTTTTTAAGGGAGACTGGAAAAGGGATAAAAAGCTGCCTGAATTTATTAAACATAAATCTTCGTCAGTGAACCTCAAAAGTTCACCTCAGGCAGGTGTTGAACAAGCTTCTTTTGTGCAGGAAAGGGAGCAGGTGTAGTGGCCAAGTGTGAGGAGCACTGGTGGGTATTCCCTTGGGTTACTCTATGCAGGTCTGCTTATGCCTAAGAATGAACTGAAACTAGAGTGAGGTTGAGCAGAGCTGCTAGGAAGTTGGGGAAATGATAGGATGTTTTCATTGACACTTCAGAAATGTAATTAACTGTTTCTGGCTGGTGGAATGCTGTAACTGTCTGTTACTGAAGTTGGATAGTGAGCTTGCTAACACTGTCCTTCCTCCTCTTTCTCCACACAGGTGTGTGTGATGGTAGGGTAAAGTAAGGGACCAGCTGCTAACTAAGGGCTGGAAGCTGGGCAATGTATTAACACAGTCACCTGGGCAGTGTCCCCACCATCAGTGGCCCAGGGCCAGCCCTGGGGAGGGCAGCCAGGATCAGTGGAGAGTCCCCATTGCCGTCAGGTCTGTGGTGATGGGACAGGTCTGAGGGCAGGCTGGAAGGTCAGAGTCAGTACCAGGGCCAGGCACAGCCCGGTGTGCCAAGCAGGTCAGTGGTTATGGGTCTGAGGAGAGGCCAGGGCGGCCGTAATAGAGCATAGGGAGGCTCATGACTGCGATGCTGCTGCACTGTGGCACAGGTCCCAGGTGAGAGCCTCACTTTAATTTGGCTCCAAAGGGGGGGTGTTCCTCAATGAAGCTTCTTCCCAGCAGCTTTTTTCAAGTGTGTTCCTACCAGCGATGGCCCTGAGGCGCGGCAGCCAGGGAGATGCACCCGAAGGACTGGTGCTGCGTAACTGTGTTAAAAGATGTCTTCCTTGACCTCATCCATGTTGTGATATCTGGTGCATTTACAGCTATCCCTTAGCTTGTGTGAGTGGCCAAGATCCTTCCGGAGGAGCAATGCCTAGGGAGTGCCGGCTAACCCATCCAGTTAGATTTTCCCACGTCAGATATTCCTACGTGTCCTTATTGCTCTCTGGCATTGCATTTAGGTTTTGACTCGGGCTATTTGCTGCATCAGTTTTGAGTTATCATCAGGAGGCAGTCCAGGTGTTTTTGATGAATACAGTGGCACAGCACCACTGCCATAGGTCATCTAATAATATTTACTTATAGGAAAGGATAGAGAAGAGAGAAAGTAGGAAGAGAAAAAGGCACCTTTGTTTCATATCCTCTATACATCATTTCATGGACTGTCTCCTTCTGATATCTCTTCCTTTAAAAATAAATCAGTTTAATTTGCTTTCATGCTCTCCTTTTATGAGATTGTCTCCACCTTCTCAAGATAATCCATCTATTTGCTGTTGACCTTAGCAGCAATTGCCAGGTTTAACATGCAGAAGTTCTTCATGTGATTACAAAGCAAAATACCTGTGCTGGGTTCTGCTTGAAAAACACAAGTATAAATCTTGATTATTTTAATATCTAAGCCTAATATATAATAAAGAAGTTGGGACTGCTCAAGGAGAGACTTTGCTTTTTATGCAAAGTAGGTGACTTATCTTGTAGTGTATAAATCTGATAGCTTAGAGCTAATACTTCATTTTTAATCCTTTCTATCTCATGCTTCTCCTGAGTAAGGTTCTTGTTCTGTTACATGAATATGACCTCTCATTCAGCTTTGTACCTAACAGAAAAACTTCATAACAGAAGGAATACATCATGTCACTGTCCTCTTTTCTTCTTTTGTTTAATGTTTAGTCCCAGTGTAATCAGTACTGGCACTTTTTCAGCTGTCTTAAATTTTAGCTGATGCTTGTTTCTAACCTGTGTTAAACATGCAGGGAAACAAACAACAATTCAGAAAACTCTGACCTTGTATTGTAAATCTGGGAGCCTGAATGAGAGTGAGAGTGGACAAAACAACAGATATTTTGCACAGGAGAAATTTGCTCAGCCTGGAAGGAAGTATTATTAGATGACCTATCGCAGTGGTGCTGTGCCATTGTATTTAACTGGAACGGGGTGGCCAGAGAAGTTGTGGATACCCTATCCCTGGCAGTGTTCAAGGCCAGGTTGGAGGGGGCTTGGAGCAGCCTGGTCTAGTGGAAGGTGTCCCTGCCCATGGTAGGGGGCTGGAACTGAATGAGCTTTAAGGTCCTTTCCAAAACAAAGCATTGTATGATTCTCTGCCACAGTGGTCAAAATAAGCTTCCACTTGGTCTTTTTCAGGTGGATCAGCTAGTATCGCTCCAGCCAGCAGAGGAATGTGAGGCAGTGTTGCTGTTTTCTATAAGGCTTTCCAAAACCTTTTGGGAGAGAAGGGAAATCATTGCAAATCACTTCATATCCAGAAGAATAAAAAACCCCCAGCAAACAAAACTAAGCACCTCAGTGTTTTGGGGTTTATTTGTAGTAGCAAGAGCTAAATTAAGCTGCGAGCTTCTTGGCTGAATGGGCATTGGGAAGAGAAGCCAGTGGTTTCCCACAGCTGCCAATGTGTGGCCAAGTGTCCAGGCAAGGACTGAGAGAGGTAAGGATTGTGGCAGTTCTTGCAGGGTGACCTTAGGAAAACTAGCAAATTTAGGAGATGTGCTTGGAATTTCAATTCTGCTGCATACTGTACTTTGTCCTGTTGCACTCTCTGCTCTTCTATTCAGAATGTGTGCTCACTGGGGATTTGAGTCAGTATAGCAAACTTCAGGCATTGCTTTTAGAGACCTGAAGCTGGTGTAGTATAGGTGTCACTGAATTAGCTAAGCATTTAATTCCTGATTTAATGAATGTAACATTTGGTGTTATCCACACATTTTATTCTTTCCTAATTGAGAACCCAAGGGATTAACAGGATGGGTACCAACTACAGTAATTTTTATTCTGGTACACAAAGGGTGCCTTCAATTTGCATTTTAACTCCGGTTCTGCTTTAACACTGATAATGCGCAAAGCCCAGTGATATTATTACACTTTGACACTGAATTACCAGATAAATGACTTGTCAGAGTTCATTTATGTTTCTGAATGCTCGGCAAAGAGTGACAGCTCCGTGAGAGCTTGTAATTCAGTGATGCACTGTGTCAGTGAAGTAAAGCAGCTTCCCCTGAAAAATGTATGCAAAACAAAATCTGGAGTGGGAGGTATCTAAACAACGTGATTTTAGATTCAAAATGGGATTTTATGCCAAATAAGAGGATTAGTTTTAAAAGTCAGGTAACAGCAGAGGAAAGGAGATAGTGAGTTGTCTCTTTTTGAGTAAAGAGAAGAATTTGGGATGATCATCAGGCACCTGCGCTGAAGAAGTGGCCTCCTCTTTCAAATGTAATAAAGAACACAGGTGCTGGTATCATTCAGATTCAGTTTTGTGTTTAGTGTATTCTGGTTCCCACTTTTTTGATATGCATGATCTTTGCAAATCAATGCGATGTGACTTCCCTGAGGGAAGTTGAGGTTGGCAAGTTAATGTAATAACATCCAATCCCCCACTGGTACAAAATGAAACTGTATTTCCAGTGCAGTGTCTCTTAAATGTGTAGGGGGATGTATTTGCATTAACTTCCAGGGGAAAATAAAAGAAGCAAAAAATAAGGCAGACCCTGCTGCTTCTCCAGGTCCTTTTGGTGTTGTTTCTTGTGTCAGCTCAGGGTTACTTTGCCAAAACCTCTGTGTACAATGCATGATGCATCGATTTTAACATTTTCTTAATTTTGCTCAGGTGGAAAAGTGAGCCAAGCTGTCTGCATTCTAGTGGTAAATGTAATGGGAGGCCCTGTTGCAGCTGTGGGTGCTGGGGGGCAGCTCTGATGCTGAGCGGGTGGATGGCTGGAGGTCAGAGCAACGTGAGAGCAGTCTTGGTGATTGGACCTTTCTCCTCTCTCCTCCCCAGCTCAGCTGTGGCCAGTTGCCTGCATGAATCACCTCTGCTGCCTTAATTTGCCTGCTGAGCCCCACCTTTTCACCAGGGTCTCCGCTGGTGATTCTTGGTCTGTTGGTTCGTCTTGGTTGCTGTTTCTGGATCTGCTTTGCCACCTTTGTTCCACTACTGCTGCTGCTCTGGTGTCACACTGAGCTCAGAGATCCCCAATCTTTGTGGAGCAAACAGCCCGCACTGCTCCTGATGGTAAGACGTTGGCTCTTCTCCTGTGTGCTGGTAGTCAGTTTACTTTGATTGCTTTTTCTGGGTGTTGTAGCTGTGGTCTGAAATAAAGTTTTGAAAGCTTTAATTTTGGGTTGTTTTTTTCTAGCCTTGTAGTGCAACGTAATGAAACAGTTCTGTCGATGTTGGTGAAGTTTTAGGTAGCGTTCTGCACCCATTAGAATGGAATAGTGCTGATTGTGGTTTTAAAAGAATGCTACAGTTGTAAACTCACATTAATAGTATCTTTTACTTCTTTGGCTACTCTAAATGCTCTCATAATGCCACATTGCCAGATACTTTTATGGCCTGGTTACTGGATTTTCAGCCCTAACTGTTTTCATTTGCAAAAAGAATTTTATAATTGCATATATTCATCAGTTCAATTCATGAAAGATACTATGTGTCATACAGGAAATCAGAGCTCTGGAGATAACAAACTTTACCTCTCCCACCTAGCAACAGTGTAATTAGAAGTGCTCATTTAGTGGAGCAGTTCTCAATTATCCCTGTGTAAGTATATGAGTTAGATGTGTTTCTTTGTCTAACGTGACTGAACATAATTTGAATTAGAGTATGTGAGATGTTGGCTATTGAAGGCAAACTGACATATGACATCTCTTACGAACTGTATTTTGGATTATGAAGCTTTGTACCTGTAGTCCATGTTCATTCTGAAAGGGAGCTGGGAGGTAAAGGCAGAGCTAGGATTATATACTATTCTGTAGTGAATACTTGCAGGGACGTGCTGTATAGTTTCAATTTGTTATAATGAAGTTTTGTTGTAATAAATACACACAGTCAATTGCATAGGCGGTATGAGACAGGATTGATGGTGGCTGTAACAAAGTTCCCTTCATGGATAGGTACAAACAGTGCCCGTCTCTAATTCAGTGACTCTGCTGTTGAAAGAAAATCTCTCCCAAAGGGTTTGATTGGTGGCAAAAAGGAGTTCACAGTTTATAAACCTGTTTGAATGTGCATTGTATGGGTTTACTGTTCGGGTGATTTTTAATCTCCTGCTGTACCTATGGGTTATTCTGTGAATATTGTCTCTGGTAGAGTCTATTGTTTTAATATATAAAATGGTAGCAGTTTGTAGTAGTTTGTACTAATACCTCTCCTTGTTTTTTAAATTCACTGAACACCAAATAAGCAGCGTAGCTGCAAAGCTGAGCTTTACTAACACAGAAGCATTTCTGCAAAGGAAGCTAAACAGTGAATTTATGGCATGCTCATGACTTGATCCTGTATGGGGTTTTGGTGGATTTTGTTTGTTTATCTGAAAGCCCATTAACGGGAGTCCCAAGGTGTACAAGGTCAGATACAACCTTTAGGTGAGGTTGAGTGCCAATGGTGTGTAAAAATCAGAGGCTTGTTTAAGAGGGAAAGCATGAGGCCTGGGCAGCTGGTGCCATGCCCTCGAGCAGTTCAGACTGATTTTGGGGTAATATGGGTTGTCTCTTTCCTTTCTTGCCGGGTCCATCTTTTTGCAGTTCAAGCAAGTCCGAAGATGTTAATTTAGACTTCTCTTATAATCCTTATTGTCCTTGGGGATGTGTACAAATCTTGTTCAGCTGCCTGGCTGCTAATCTATTTATCTTATTTGTAAATGTGTTAAATATTGGACTGCGCCTTATCTATCACAACCTTATCAGAAAATTCAGGGAATGCCGCAAAGAACACGAAGTGTTGGATAATGAATTAAATAGGCAAAATCAGCACGTCTTTTTCTTTTGCATATTGCATGTGTATGTTTTTTTCTGGCCTTTTCAATGTCAAAGTTAAAAACACTAAACCAGATGGTTATGTCTGTAAGATCCACTTATAGGATGATGGTCAGGGAGTTCCCCTTAGGAAGAAAATGCAGCAAACCACTTTTCTCCCTTTGTTACCAGTGTTGTTCTGCTCTTTATAGCACCTGCTTTTTCTGTCTGATAATGTTAACTATTTAGTATGGTCAGCCTAAACTTAGGGCAGCTGTTCTCAGTTGGAAAATGGTAGTTATGCTTTGGAAGTAAAAAGATTGAGTCCTGATTCCCACCTCCAAGTTATATGAATGGAGCTAGCTGCAGATATGTCCTTAATTTGTATAAAGGTGTTCTGTAGGTAGGTGAAGAGTAATGAATACTGCAGTAAGCTGGGAATTCACAACATGCCTTTCTTCATGTAATACCACACTTACAGGGAGAAACCAAGTGAGCCTGAGGCAGTAGGAGTATGCCTTGTGCTCTGAGGTCAGTAAAGACTGGATGGAGCATGTTGCTGGCATCGCAGTAAATGCCTCCAATTCTTGGGTGTGCTTAGCAATGGTTCAGACTCATCTCTTAAGGTATTGATACTAGATTGCCTCACATAATGGAAGGACCAGAGCTATGTAATAGAAAGGGTCTTTCATGATGTACAGAAATACATCAACATTTTGGTTCAGAAACGTTTTTTTGTTATAAACCTGAATTGCATGAAAGGACATAAAACCTGAGATACTGTTTAAACACTGGAATTATGCCCAGTTACCATGTCCTCTGCAGCAAGCTTCGTCTTGCCACTTAGTTTAAAACCGAGGTTGAAAACCAGATGGGTTCCCCCCACCTCCCCTCTCATACCGTAGATATAAAGCAGAATAATTAAGCTTTTTAGTGGTCATTTGCTGTTGTTTTGCACAGATTTATTTCAGCTAAGTGGCTTTCAAGTGTATACAAAGAATGATAAGAGAAGGTTTTAGCAGAGCACTTAAGCTATAAACCATCTGTCTGTGGAATGTGATGTTGGTTTCCCATAAACCTCTTTCAAAACTTACTGATTGCTTAAAAGCAGTAGGATAAAGTGAGGCATGGTGTAATATTCCTAAATAGGTTTGTCATGACTGCAGAAAGTGTGTTAATTTTGAAACCAGGCCTTCCCTTATGCTCAGTGCATTTGTGTTTTTCATTAACATTCCCAAAGATATACTCTGTTGTACTGGCGACCAGGGATAGCAGTAAGATGCGCAAGCTTTATGCTCATCTTTGAGCAGCAGGTGACCCTCTCCTTCTCTGTTACTAGTCCTCTTAGACACCTTTTGTATGCTTTTCCTTGCCTTGCTTTCTTTCTGCTGTCCTGTGCGTGTGGGTGTACATCTCTCCAGTCTCCTGCACAGAGTAATTTCCTTTCTTGTTCCTGCAACATGTTCTAATGCATAAAGTCATATTGGTTTCATGATTAGAAAATAAATGTTACTTTATGTATGTGAATGCTAGGTCAAAAAATGTGTTTTCAGTATAAACACGTTGCAATCAGTTCAACTGTTCTTTTCTGCACATAATTTGACGCTAGATAGCAATTCCAGTTTATTAGGTTTGTTTGCGGTTGTCTTTATTTCCAAATAATTCAGTGATTTGATTGGGACTTTTTAAAGTTTGCACATCACAAATTTTTCCTCACTATTTGGGGATAGGTTAATCATAAATGTGGCCCATTAATTCTGTATGTGAACAAAAACCCATGAATTTCTAAAAGTCCAGTGAAAAGAGAATGCAAAAGGCTTGAAATGATATTGTTTTAACCCAGTGGAGTTTTTGTATCCTTTTGTACCATACAACTCAACTGGGACATTTGATGTGTGATTATGCAAAGCTAGGATGGGCTTCTGTTTATTTGGGACTGTTTTGTTGTGTTATTAGCCATCAGTAGAGCTAATCCCTGATATCTGGATGTCACCATGTAAATGCTGCATTCTGTTTGGGTGTTGATGATACAAGGTGATAAATGTTGTCCCTTTCCATGTTCTCCTACTGTAGTTACCTTCTCTAAATCTGTGGGAGATGTCATGCTTCCAAAGAGTAATTCAGAGTGTGAGTGTGGGAAGACTTCTGTGTTTTCAGCCTAGGTCGCTAGTTGGGAAGGTGAAGCATATGTTTATGCAGCTGCCATGAATATTTACCTTAAGAGCTCAATTGGGGTAAACCTCAGATTGGTGGCACTTGGAGAATGGACATGTTGGAGTTTCTTGTACTGAAGGTCACCCTTTGGAGAAGTCTGAAGCTTGTAAGAAGGTGGAGGTGAGCTGAGACCCAAGTGTCTGAATCTGGCTCAGTCTTGCATGTCTGGCTTGGCAAATTAGGACCAGAGAGTCTGAAGCTTTGAAACTGATTGTTATAGTTAAGCGTTCTGTTGTGTGTGATGCAAGTTACCAAGGATAAAAGTTACTCATAGACATATTCTGGAAATCAGTCAAGTATCTGGGCTTAAAGGTAAAAGTACAGTAATATGTAACAGCCAAGAAACAGGCAGTTTTCAATTCTTCTGAAAACGCGGTAATTCCACAACCTTCATTATGACAATTAGAGAACGGGGAAAAAGCTCTCATTATATGAGCACTGGTATGCTTTGATTAAGATTTAAAATGAGTGACAAGTGAGAATTTTTCCACTTTACTGACATGTGGAGAATCTGCAGGGGGTTTGAGGACCTTCTCTAATAGCTGAGTAAACCTTATTTTACTGGAACTTCTTAATGAAGATGGTGTATCTTCAGTCTAAAAATGAAGTTGTACTCTAGTTACCCTTAAGCTTAGCAGGAAAGTGTGTAGATTTCAGCTTACACAAAATGAGTCTTCATGTATTTGAAAGTAGAGAGAGAACTATTTTTCCTCTTGTCTTACTTGAGAGCAGGGTTGAGTCCTCACAGAAGAGTCTCAAAGGTGAAATCAGAGAATGTCAGGGTAGGTTTCAATCCCTGATTACTAAGTATGTTTTGGTGTAAATGTATGCTTCTGTCTTACCGGATCATCCATCAATGTCTTCTCTGCATTGACTTCATCTGTTTTTCTGGGGTGTATTAGTACTCCTGGAGGTGGCTGAGGGACTGAATTTGTTAAACAGCAGTCCCACTACAGTGGTGTTGCTTTCTTACACTTTTAAAGCTAATTTAAAAGGACTGCATTGTCAGTTGTTACATAGAATGGTGAAGAGTGGCCCAAAGGTGTTCAGGCTAGTGCTTGGCCAGAATGTGCAGGTAGAAATTGAGGTTATACAGATGAATCTCATAACCCCACTCTTATTTTCTTTTTCTTCCTTTTCTTTGCAATGCAAGCTTTGACTAAACATTTTAAAACCCACCCTTCCCATGCTCAAACCCCATTCTCTTGAATTACTCATTGCTCCTGAATGCTAGGCACAAATTTCAAATACATCACTGTGGTATTGTCAGTTATTTTGCCCATTTTTGTTCATTAACATTGAACTTCATTCAACATTTTATCAGCCATTAAATGATACAAGATACCTTTCTGCTTTGCAATCAAGTATACACTTGACAGTTGGAAGGTATTTGTTAGGCTACACAGGCTGTCACCTTTTTCAGGCTATGAATCTCTCTTTAAGGTACTGAGATACGGGCTTAGAAGAGAACATGTCTATGAAATTTTGTTTCAAGTGGAGACTGTTTTCTCAGTTTGACTTTTTAGATGGAAATAGATGGGTTTAACCACAACCCTCTTTCTGATCCTTAATTGTGAGAATAAGCTGCCATTCTCATGAATTTCAACCAAGCAAAGTGCAGTGTCCTAAATTGGGCTGAGCCAATCCCAGGCACAGCTACGGGTTGGGCCGAGAAGAGATTCAGAGCAGCCCTGCGGAGAAGGACTTGGAGGTGTTGGCTGATGAGCAATTTAATATGATCCAGCTTCAGTGTGCTCTTGCAGTTTAGAAGGCCAACCGTATCCTGGGCTGCATCAAAAGAAGCTTGACCAGCAGGTCGAGGGAGGTGATCCTGCCCCTCTACTCTGCTCTGTGAGACCTCACTTGGAGTATTATGTGCAGTTCTGGTGTCCTC
>JAOEHX010054996.1:0-13413 GCA_025448015.1 Bolborhynchus lineola
TGTGATTTGGAAAGAGCTGTGCTAGACTTCTCCAGTCTACACTAGGAACTGAATTCATAAATGGCTTAGAAATAAAAATCATCATCATTGTCCTCTTTTTTTTTTTTTTTATATAATTCTGGCCAAGGAACACTTATACAGTTGAAATCATGAACCAGTTGGTTAGAAGATGATGTTCCTGCAAGAAAGCATTCTTGTGTTACTCTTGAGATTTTTACCTTGCCAGTAATTCAGGTGCTTATGTATGAGTGTCTAGTACTATCTGAGATGCCTTGGGACATCTGAGACATCCATAGGGATTCAGAAAAGCTATGGATCCTGTTGTGGTTTAAGCCCAGCTAATAACTCAGCACCATGACATGTTTGGTACAGAATACCTTTTTGGCTAGGTCAGGTGTCCTGTCTCTGTTCCCTTCCGCCTTGCTGTGTCCCTCCTCACGGCACAGCATGAGAGAGTAGAGTCCTTGATCAGGGTGAGCATTACTTAGCAACAATTAAAACATCAGTGTGTTATCAGAATTTTTCTCAGACTAAAGCTAAAACACAGTGCTGCACTAGATACTAGGAAGGAGAAAAAAAAAATTAACTGTTCCAGCTGAAACCAGGGCAGATCATACAGGAGATCTGTATCCTTTTAGATAGAAAGATCAAGTCCAAATAGACAAGAGACACTTAATCGGCACCAAATGTCCAGGTTCACATATATGTATTTAAATAATAAAAATATATAATATTTTATATAATATGTAGTAGAGAAGATGTCCCATATCTCTGCCATAGCTATTGATGTTAAAACTCTTTCTGTTTTGCAGAACATTTTATGACTGTGCCTTCCAGCATATGAGTAGTTCTTACCATATTGCTCTGGACATTTGCTCCTGCCCTATATGAGTCATGATCTGGAGATGAAGCTTGAGTGCATCAAGGCATGGATATATTGTGAGTGAGCACTTTTGTAGATATAGAATAGTTAGGGTTGGAAAGGACCTTGGGATCATCTAGTTCCAAACCTCCTGCCATGAGCAAGGACACCTCCCACTAAACCATGTTACCCAAGGCTATGTCCAACATGGCCTTGAACACTGCCAAGGATGGAGCATTCACAACTTCCCTGGGCAACCCATTCCAGTGCCTCACCACCCTGACAGTAAAGAATTTCTTACACATATCCAATCTAAACTTCCCCTGTTGAAGTCTGAACCCGTTACTCCTTGTCCTCTCACTACAGTCGCTAATGAAGAGTCTCTCCTCAGCATCCCTATAGGTCCCCTTCAGATATTGGAAGTCTCTCCAAGGTCTCCACGCAGCCTTCTCTTCTCCAGGCTGAACAGCCACAACTTTCCCATCCTATCTTCATCCGGGAGGTGCTATATTCCCCTGGTCATGTTTGCCTAAGAAGCTGAAAGGTGTTCTTTTGCACTTCAATAGGAATTGCTCTGTGCAGACATTGCTCATAGAGATGTCCCCTGAAACCAATTAAACTGTGTTACAAAAGCTGATGAAGTGACTTAATCACTTTTATTCATAAAGATACACATTTTTATCTACTGTTCTTTCTAATCCTCACACTGACACAGTGGGCGGCACATCAGTTACGCTGAGGTTCTCTATTTGACAGAATGTAAAGAAGGAACTGTTAATCACATAACAGTTCATGAACAATGATGATGCTTTCTTATTTGTTCACTTTTTCTATTTGTATTGTACTCTCATGTCATAGACAAGAAAATTCAAGTGTGCTCATTTCACTTGTCTTCTGAGAACAGAAAATGTTGTTACGGATTTTGTTTGTATATGTGTTAATTTTCCTTCTCTAACTAGGACAAGGTGGTTTCAAAATGGCCTTAATAGACTGCTCTGGGAACAGTTCCCAACTAATGAACACTATTAAATAGCCAGATCTAGTTCAAGGATGATGGCTTTGGTAATTCTGTGTAGAGGAACATGCTGGTTTTGCTTTGCAGTATAATTAGTCTGTGCTTCAGGCACACCTGCTATATTTTAAACGTAAGCCTTATGCTTGGTTTATGAAAACCAAACATCTGCCATAGAGTTTGGTAAAATATATACCTTCAAATACCTGCTTCTGATATGCTGCTATGTATCTTAAAGTAAATTAGCAAAAATGTGTATTGATATTTTAACACTGAATTTATGGTTGTTCATCTCTTAATTCATAGCTCTTCTCAAGAACTGTACTTCTGAAATGCATAAGCCACTTGGTCTAAAAATGTCTTTTATATTTCTGAATCTTCTTTTACATAATAGCCACAAGGCTTGCTTCTCTCCCAGAATGAGTAGTTCTCACACATTTTTCTGCTTAATTGTATTCCTCTTGACCACTCCTTAATGAGGTTTACCCTTGAAAGACTTAAGATCAGTTTATCTCCTCTCAGTTTCTAGCAGAGCAAGAGGCACTGATTGATGGGATGACCATTTACAGCTCCCCCCATATTTTGAAACTGCCATAAATTTCCTTTGCAGTGGTATTTACAAGAAAAATACTAAAATATACCAATAAAGTACATGATTTTTCTGCTGCAACAAAAAGCTTAATTCCCTAACTGGTGATACCTTTTACTAATGAGAAGCACCATTATCCTCTATCTTTCTGAATAGTGTATTAAGCTTGCTTGAAGTTTTAACTTCATCTGTTCTACTTAAAGTGAAATTACAAGTAATACATTTTATAATTAAATCTCCTAGTTACTTCAAGGAAAACTCAACTGTATTACTTCAGCCTGTGTTAAAATCAGCAACCCTCTGAAAAAGCCTGGCATAGTAATTTCAACATTCTGTTTAAAAATGGCAAGCTTGAAAAGCAAACTAGAAGATGCATGATGGCTTTTTGTCACTGAACAACCTGTGGCCAGCAATGGATTGCTTAACAGAGTAACAGCAAGAAAGGAAAGCTTGCTTTCTCAAGACCCTAAAAGTGAGAGATACAGGTTTCCATGTGTTTTCTATATAAAACTGTACTCTCTGGTTACAGATGTACTTAAAGTAGTACCTGTTAAAAACAACTTATTTCTTCTGGACGTCACAAATGTATCTAATGGGAGGAATTACTTCTAAAAATCATCCGCTGCCTGAACAGGGGCTGGATAGTAGCATAGGTTAATGTTAATTCAATCTCTCTGAACATTTTCTTCTCGGTTTTAGGTGGGGTGTGTTTGGGGGGTCTGTTTGGGGAAGAAAAGAGGGAATGAGAAGAAAAGTAGATTTTTTTAATAAGGCTGTAAAAAATAACCATGATATTAATACAATGAAGCATTCATCTTTTCCAGGAGACAACATTATGGAACCATATTCCATTAGAAAATGGAGATTGTTAAATAAAGAGTATTTCACAGGGATTTCATTAAGTTTTGAAAATAAATTAATTTCAACTTCATTTTCAAAGCAAAAAATATACAGTTTTGTATGTTGTATACTAATAATAAACTTGAAATACAAACCACATTAACATAATTACACATGTACCATACGACATTGTGTTTCAACTTTTAAAAAAGAAATTTTGTACTTCATGTTGAGGGTATTCTGAGATTCATTCTGTGGAAAAAACACATTTTAATTGCAAGATTTCTTTCAGGAGAGAAAAAACGAACAGCTCCACATGTAAATAAAGTTCTGTGGCAGATGGGATTTTTACATAGGATGAAAAATAATCTGAAACATTGAAGTTCTAACCTCTTTGTGTTCACATAATTGGCAGTCTTCAAGAAAGGCATAAGCTAGCACTGTTAAACTTCAGAAGGCAGTGTTTCTTCCTAATATAATATTTAAGGTCAAAAAAAGAGCAGGAGAAACTAAGATGGAATTCAGAATGAAATTGTTCCTTTTTCTCTCTTAATATCTCTTTTGTGCGCATAAGTTTAACTTGGTTTCATTGTACAAGTTTACAGGGAAAATGAAAGTTTAAATTCGTGCCTCTGTTTCTGAAAAAGCAGCTAGCAGCTAGTGCATGAGGGAGTAACCTTTTAATCTAAACAGCTTTTCAGGGCTTCAGTGTATGTTTGCAAAAAATAACATTTTTTCCTAGCATCTGTCTGCAGTGCCATCTGCTACTATGCTTCAGGCAGCTTTGATTGTGTAAACTCAGCTTTTCACACAGTTTGCCAAATGTAGTGGTTTTGAAAATGTATCCCCATTCATTCCCTACTAAGACATTTAGTGGCATTCCGCTGACCCAATGCAGAATACACCAACCTTGTCTACAGTGAAAACGCTTCTTGTTTCCTAACTTCTGTTTGTGCCTTCACAGACATCAGGACAAGCCTTATGCACAGATAACACTATTCAGTCTGTCACTACAAATTTGTATAAAATACACATTTATAATAATTTCTAATTCCATTATTGGGTTTAACACCTGTGTTCATGATTTCTTAACATCTTTTCCTTATTATATTATTTTTTCAAAGCTAGTGAAAGCCAAGATAGTCCCATTATAATCAGTGCCACTATTACCAACAATCACAGGCCCTTCTATGTTCCGTTGACCTGAAATAAAACATCAAGTCTTGTCACTTTCTGGACTCCTTGGGTAACTGGCTCTTTGCCTGTACTTGTACAGTTAAATATTTATTCCTCTATGTCATATCTATCCCCTGCCTGTCCCCATTGCAGTTGCAATGTATATGGAGACAGCTTATCTGTACCCAAACAACATCTGGCACACTGTTGTGCAGACTCAGTGCTTGTGAGGTGTATCTCCAAATCCTGAATGAGACAATGAGACACACGGCTGAGTCTTTCTAAGATGTTTATTGTGGGGTGTCATAGGACAAATTCTTCAACTCTTAGGGGTGATTTCTTCTTCACCCATCTTAGCAGGTGCATTAGCTCTTGTCATTACTTTGGTAACATGAACTTCCTGCACTGTATTTCGATATGCTCCTAGCAATGTGAAATAGCCAAGAAGAGAAGGTCTTCAGCAAATGAGACAAGAAGCCTAGTAAAAGGTCAGCCATGTCAATATCATATTGCCAAAAGATTTTCAGGGATTTACAGAAGTTTAAAGAGACACACAGTTTGGTTCTTTTTTTGTTTGTTTGTTTGGTTGGTTTTTGTTGTTTGGTTTTTGTTTGTGGGGATTCCTTTATTGTTTGCACTATTTTATTGTTGTCGGTGGGTTTTTGGTGGGTTTTTTTTTGTGGTTTTTTTTTTCCCCTTTGTGAATTTGCAGAAACTCCCAGGCTTTTGAACATGACAAGCCTTCTTGATCTCTGAAGGCAGAGCACCATCACACTTTAAGTTAAGAGCAAACTGAGAACAGTTGAATATAAGTTAATTATGTTAATCCATATAAAATTGAAAGAAAAGGATGATTGGCACCTTCAGAATGAAAGATGTTAGCAAGAGAAAGGAAAGTTAATAGTTGTAAGTCATTGTGACATGGAAAAAGAAAAACTGGTTATTATCACCAATGGAAGTGAAAGGTTACCAGAGGCGAAGGTAGGAGTAAATAGTAGTGCCAAAATAATCATTTTGAGTATCCACTGGAATGCTGAAATGAATTTCCAGTTTCATCTTTGGGGTTTCAATTGTCCATTATCCTTGATTTTCACAACTTTTGACATGCTTCTAACAATAGTGAAATAGTAGAGAAGGTCCTCAGTGACAAAGACAATGTCTAGAAAAGGTCAGATGCAGCAATAGCATATCACTAAAAGATTTTCAGGGCTTTACAGAAGCAAAGTTTGAAGAAACAAGCAATTTGGGGGTTCTGTGGCTTTTTTTTTTTGGGAGGGGGGAGTTTGGGGTTTGTTTGTTTTTTCTTTTTTTCCTTTCGCTGATTTTGCAGAAACTCCCAGGCTTTTAAGCACAAGAGCCCCTCTTGCTGTGTTGAACTGTCCTAGAGGTGGGCTGCTTGTTTTGAGAAGCACTTCCTCCCATTAATAGCTGTGCAATTTTGCCCTTCACTAGCCACATGCATTCATCTTTGTGCATACATTATCCCTATTATCCCTATTATCAGGACTGAAGAGTGTCAGACCATAGAGGCCTAATGAAGTATCTTATAGAGCTTTCTTGAGATGTCTTGTGCTGTGATCAATACTGATCTCCATTTCAACCCCAGTGTTAGGTAAACATGTAAGCTTTTAGCAGTACAGATTGCAATATGAAAACTAGCAAGTTATCATTCTATTCTGTACCTTCATAGCCAGTATGGAAGACAGGACTGTTTTTTCTTTACTCACAGCATATGTGAAATCTGCGGCTAGACTGTTGTAGGTATTATGCAAACACATGAATAGTATTTGCACTACAAGAGCATCTCAAGAATGGTGTAAATCACAGGACATCTTGTTATGCCAAGCACAGAGTATTCAAGACTTTCTTCTGCTTCATCATAGGACTAAAAATAGAATTTAATGTATTCCCATTTTAGAGAAAGCCTGATTTACACATTTTTAATTGTTACTATGAAAAATGGGGGAGAAAATGCAAAAGTGAACAAAGCTGTAGGAGTTGGTGGAATCAATACATAGATTAGAGAGTAGAAAAGCTCATTAAATTCTGATGAGTGAACATGATTTAAAATGTAAATGTTTTGAATCTTGTAAAGTACCAAGTTTCACTTTTTGAGAGAGAAGCAAAATAAATAAATGTGTATTAATGTAAAATGGATCATCTATTGGAAATCTGTAATACAGTGTATGGAAAAAACAAGTTATGAGAAATTTACCATTTGAAAGTGATTGTGCAATGAAGGGTACAAAATAAACAACACTAGAATTCTTATTAGCACCAAGAGTTAAGGAAGATGAGGCTGATGTATCCTTGAACCAGTTGCTCTTGGGACCTGTAGAGCTGTATGCCTTGGAGCATGGCTTTACATACAGAGGAAAAGGCACAAGAAGTTCTCATCAAATGAAGCTGGATATTTTCTTCAGTACAGTCGTCAGAGGTGACTGTATAGCTTGAGACAGTTGAGTGAGAGGAATGGTAATCTCATGCAGCTGAAGAATTAAATTCCTTTCAAACATGATGGCAGTGTTATTACCCTAAATACCCTAAATAGTGACAGGTGGACTTAATATTCTGCTTTTTAGCCTGGAGGATCCTAGTCCTGCCGTATACTGAGAAGGTAATATGTTTGGAATAACTAGGTGTTAGTACTCTAATATTAGTAATTCCATCCAATAGTCTGTTAAACTACTACAGCTGGTAGAGGCTTTAGTGTAGCCTGCAGAATCCAAGAAGTACTCAGTCTCTCCCACATATGCAGTTGTCCTCACATATGCAGAATACTAGTAACGTGTCTATCTTTCATTGGATATGAACAACATGGACAAAACTACTCAAGCCCATATGAAGCCGCCAGCATGAAGGGGCAGCTTCTGGAAGAGAGGACAAAGTAGCAGTAATTCATTTCCTGGAACAGAACAGCTGGGTACTTAGTAGAAAACACAAATGCATGTGTAGACTTACAATAAAAATAGCTGGTAACAGAAGGCATGAGAGACCTTGGCTAGGAAGAAGGACATGGGTTCAGCTCAGTTTGGCTCTAAGTTGCAGAAAAGTTCCTGGATTTGTGGAGTAATATTTGGCTTTGTGGCTAGGGAAACAGAAGCTTAGAAGGACTTACAGAACTAAGCAAGGCTGTAACAGCCCTAGTACTTCCATGGAAACCTGGCCTCTTGGGAACACCAGTTTCTCTGAGAGTTGTGCCAACCATCAGCAGACTTAATTCACAGAAGGAATTGTCCTTTTCTGTTTTATTGTTTGTGTGGGGATTTTGTTTGTTTGCTTTTCTTCTTTCTCTGTGGTTCAAGGCAAAGATAGCATGTTACCACGGAGTCCTCAAATTGTGCTGGGGTGGGGACAATGTGGGGGGAGAGGTCTAAATTTTTAATTTTGTTTTTCCCTACTGTGATTGAGGATGCTGAATGGCAAATTTCTGAATGAAAGTGAAAAACAAAATAACCGGTGATAGCACCAGCCCCGAGATATACTGAAACTATATGGTAAAGAGGTCAGATTTGCATTAGCTGATGGAAATAAGGAATGCTCCTCTCTGAATCCCCTAGACCAGGTTTCTCAAAGTCCTATCCAACCTGCCCTTGAACTTACAGGAATGGGGCATCCACAACTTCTCTGCACATCCTGTTCCTGTGTCTCACCACCCTCACAGTAAAGAAGTTCTTCCTCATCTAAACTTTCTTATTTTCTTCATCTTCCTTCTTCTACTATAATTCTACCCTCTTTCAGTTTAAAGTCATTCCTTTTTGTTCTATCAACACATACGCTTGTAAAATGTCCCTCTGAAGACTTCTTGTAGGCCCTCGTTAGGTACTGGAAGGCTGCTCTAAGGTCTCCCCAGAGCCTTCTTTTCTCCAGGCTGAACAATTTCAACTCTCTCAGGCTGTCTTCATAGGAGAGGCTCTCCAGGCCTTTGATCATCTCTGTGGCCCTCCTATGGATTTGCATCAGCAGATTCATGTCCTTCTTATGTTGAGGACCCCATAGTTGGATGCAGTATTCCAGGTAGTGTCTCATGAGAGCAGAGTAGAAGGGAAGAATCAGTTTTCTCTACCTGCTGGCCAGGCATTTCTCAATATGGCCCAGCATACAGTTGGCTTTCTGGGCTGCAAGGGCATATTCCAGTTCATGTTGAGCTTCTTGTCCAGCAACACCCCCAAATCCTTCTCCTCATAGCTGATCTCAATCCGTCCTCTGCCCAGCCTACATTTGGGCCTGGGATTGCCCCAGCCCAGGTGCAAGACCTTGCACTTTGCCTTGTGGAACTTCATGAGGTTTGCACAGACCAATCCCTCAAGCATATCAGGATCTGTCTGAATGGCATCTCCTCTCTGCATCATGTCAACCACACCACATATCTTGTGTGTCATCAGCAAACTTGCTGAGGGTGCACTCAATCCCACTGCCCAAGAAAGATGTTAAACAGCACAGGTCTCAATACCGACACATGAGGAATGTCACTCAGCACTGGTATCCACATGGACATGCAAGAAAATAAGTATTTTCATTTGGCAATGAATCTAATAGATTATTCTTTACTGGTAATAAAGGCGTAAGGAAAAGAAGGAGAAAAAAATGAGGCTACCGGTGTCTGAGATGAAAAGCACTATTAACCCACCATCACTGGGGTGCTCCACAAAGGATTGTGAATTATGATGGAGATGGAAGCAGCAGACGGTGCCATTCACTGAGCTGCCAGTTGGACCTCTGATCCTTCTATGATGGATGTGAACTGGACTTTTATTTCTCATTCACAAAAGTGTTTGTTATCTCAGTTAAAAATTTTTATTTTTTAAAATGGGGTTTCCCATTTTAAACTGTTTTCTTCTCAAATTTACTGTTTTGTTTTTTTATTCTTCTGCTCTCAGGCTTCCTTTATTCCTATGCTTTTTACTAGCCTGTTCCTATTTTAGAGTACAATCTGATCCTCATAATAACAATTTGGAAGTTAGCCAGGGTGTGAGAAGACTTTCAGATTAGTACAGGCAGGTGGGAGTCTTGTGTCAATAAGGACATTGGGAGCAGCAAATGTTCTGTGAACACTTCTGTACCTAATGGTTGTTGACAATTGCAGAAAACTGTTCTTGCCATTGGTGATCAGGTCAACCCTGCTAGTGCTGAGTTTCGGAGTGTCACTGGGTTATTGTTCATTACATTAGAGCAAATGACTGGTACAAATATTTTAAATGACTGGTACAAATATTTTAATGCCTGTTAAATAATAATAAAAAGAAAATAAAAAAGAAAATAAAATACCATTACTTTCCTTTCTGTAGAAGAATTTGTATTTCCAATTTATATGAAAATGTAAATTTTTGATGTATTTGGAGTTGGTAACATCTTAAGCTAACTTAACATCTTAAGCTAACTTAACATCATTAACTTTTTAATGACATTTACTGATGCTAATTAACCATGTTTTCCTTCATCAATGGTGGTATTTTGGGGAAAAAAAAACCAACACCTTATTATTTTTCAGTGTGAAACATTCTTTGGATTGCCCTGTGTTGCAGTTTATAGGATTTAATAGTATTCAGTTGTAATCACATTGAATTCTCCCACTTACTTCTACTTAAAATAGGGTCTCTTTCTCCAACATTGAATAACTTAAGTGATCAATCCAACATTGAATAACTTAAGTGATCAAACCCAGATTAATCAGATGTGAGAACAAAGAAGGCATCTTTCTGTTGACAGCAAGTAGTCTATGTCCTGCTCTTCAGCATTTACCAGAAACATTAAAGATATGTCAAGTGAGTGATTGCTAGCTCATTGCCTAATTTTAGTCTATGTAAAAGCAGCAATTGACACAAACCACTCCATTAAATGCAACTAGCTGGGTACCTTTGTAGTGAACATTGTCTAGATCATATTAAAAAGGTCTGCAAATAAAGGAGTCTAAAGCATTTCCTGGATTTAAGTCATCTCCTGGTGGCCTTTATTGGAGACATGACATATTGGAAATACGTGTGTGCTTGGCAAAATTCAACAAGAAGCAGAGAGGTAAAATTATCTTCTAACCATGTATCTCTGAGGCTGTAGCTTTTGTCTTTAGCACAAGGACAGCATACTGAAGATTATGTAATTTTTACCTGTCAAGGATGGTCTCAGAGATTGGGTTAGCTGTGATATAAGAGGACCTTCCCTTTTTCTTCAATAGATGGCTCTCTTGATTGAGGTAGAGAGGATTTTTTAATGACTTAAATCAGAACTTATTAAATGGGCATAAAATCAAAATTTAAACACTGATTAATTCTGTTGTGCAGTATTAAGCTCTGTAACTTCTATAGCTGCCACATTTTATGTATAATGTTAGAAAAAACTTAAAGATTGACTGAATAAATCAAATCCAATTTTCCTAGCCCATAAACTGTTTCGAGTGTCCATCAAAAGTAGGTATCCAGGGAAGAGTGCAAGTAAATGGGTGCATGTTGCACTTTTCCCCTTATTTTTCTGCTGTGATTGTGTAGAACTCTAGCATATTCTGCTCAGCTACCCCTGTAGTATGCTGGAGAAATCTGACTTACAAAGTCATCCTTCACATAGAAGCCATTGCTTATTTCTGATCACTCCTCTTGCTGTTCTTCAATTCTTCTCTGGCACTGCTCTTCTCAGTTTTAAGGTACAAAGACCAAGACTACACCAAACAAACTATACATTTACATAGGGGAATAATACAGTTGTGGGGATTTAAATTTTTTTTTCCCCTGTTCCTTTCCTAATTAATTCTAACACTGACTTGCTGTTCTAGTAGGTATTGAACTGAAATTTTCCTGGAATTGTCTATGGTAAATTCCATATTTTTATCCTGTGTTATAACAGACATCCCAGAGCCCACCACTTTAAGCACAGAGTTATAATAGGTGTTTTTTTCATCCCTTGAATATAGAATTCAATATACTGATTTTCACCTGTATTTTTCTTTACTATGACTTGACTTTATAAGGTGGTTCTGCCCATCTTGACAGCTAATACATGTGTTTGGAGAAGCTGTTCAGTCTTTGCAAACTTTTTTGTTGCAGCTGCTTAGTGTGTTCTTGATGTGTGCCCTCTTTCAGAGTCAGGCCATCTCTCACTTGACACTGTTGTTAGCTGTACACTCACCTGTCACTTCCTCTGCCTCTGACAATAGAAGGTGGGAAGAGGCTGAGAAAAGAAGATTCTAATGAGGTCAAGTGAATTTTTTCCTGTCATACCATGTCCAGAAGATACTGGCTATAGCAGGGAAAGTGCCTCTACATGTTTACAGGTATCTGGGGTTCTTTATGTAACTTGCTTGTTTTCATCCTTGCAGCTAGGCTCAGGAATGGTATAAATTTTTTTTAGGTGCCATGAGGGAATTGTAAGACCACTGGTTTCCGTACATTTAGGAATGAATAGGCCCTCAAAGAGTAGGAGTTTGTCCTGCAAAGGACAAACTTTTATATCTATTTCTGCAGCTATCACAGGGTATAAGATAAGACAGGAATCTAACCTTCCAAATGGCAAATCAACATGCTCACCAGTTTTAGACTTAAATATTCATGATTATTTCCTCCCTTGTTTCTTTGAAGAGTTTTGACATTTACTTAGGTAATTACTGTCACCTCTAAATGGCTGCCCATATTTTGTCCTTTTGTAAATCTTTTTCCAGTATTATTTATGCCTTTGTTTCAGGTTAGCTCTTGGAGACAGGCTCTATCTTGTCTGTCAGGTGTGCTGTGCACACAGATTCTGAATTAATCTCCCTACTCTGTTAGAGTGTGAGAAAGCTGATTTATTCAAAGGAGGTGGGAGGAGTAAAGGGAATTCAGCCCGAGGTATCCTGGTCTTTGTTGTCTTTGTGAGTGAGTTATATTGTGCAAAATGCTGCTTTCTATGTGAATAGTTTCAGTGCAAGAAAAGACAATGTCAGACATGAGTACCCTTGAGTCAAATCCTTTGCCTCCAACATACTTCAAAACAAGCCAATTAATTCTTCAATATCTTTTATTCTAAGAGCTTTGCTGGGCTGCACACACATCTGTCATATAAAAACTCGTAGAAATGTCCTTTCCCATCAGAAGTGAGATGACAGCCCCTGTCCTCCAAGTAGGCACCTTGCTCTGCAGCGTGTCTCATACCTGCATAAGTAAATGCTTCATGAGGGAAGTTTAATGCTAGCTTTCAACAGCTGGGCAAGTGGATTTAGACATACAGTGCAGTTGTATGAGCTTGCTTCTTTGTGGGGTTGCCTGGTCCAGCCATGTGCTGGAAGGCTGACTGACTTTGAAAGTTTGGGGTGTCACATGGAGATTGACTTGCAACTCAGCCCTGGCATATTGGAGTTAATCAGTCAATATCCATATTTAAACAATCAAGAATGCAGAATGAAGTTGTCAAGGAATTGAAAGAAAGGTAGAAGGTCTTGTCCTTGTCCTTCAGCTAAGGCTTGTATAGACTCAGTGTGACTCCTCCAGGTGATTTAGAAGAGCTTGGCTCTTAAATTAGAACAAAAAGCATCTCAACTATTTTTGACTTGGAAATGAGAGGCAAAAAAAGAACCAGGAGGGAACTAATTATGAGTCTATGCTGAATAAATAAAAGTTACTTGGTTTCAAGCCTGTTGAAGAAAATACGAAACAAAGCTGCTCACACAAATTGGTGAAGACAGTCCTGAGCAGGTTTTGCCAGTACACAGTGGAGGCTGTGCAAGAACTCTTGCATCCTGCTGAGGAAGAAAGTCTGTGGAAATGCTTAGAAGGCAGCTAATGAATACAGTCAGGAAGCAGAATACTGGGAGATGTTAGGAAATCTATCAAGTGCTGAGAAGAATCATGTCAGATATTAATTATCACAAGCTCTGTCTTTGACCTGCATTTTGGTACAAAGCTTTGGGAAAGAAGAAAATACAACTAAAGAAGAGAACTGGGAAAAAAAAAAAAAAAAAAAAAAAAAAAAAAA
>JAOEHX010055002.1:0-35825 GCA_025448015.1 Bolborhynchus lineola
ATGTTTTCTTGTGAGTCAGGTTTAGTCTAGCAACCTTCTAGTGTTTTCTTCATGTTTGATGCAAAAAGTAGTCAAAAGCTGCTAGCATTGCTTGGCTTTAATTACTATGTACTACTGAAGAGTGGAACTAAAAACATGCTGTCTTGCTGTTGCTGTAGTCTCAGATACTACACAGGCTGTTTTTACATGGTCTACTAACAACAATAAGATTATATGATAATTTTTGTATCTTGAAGCTTCATGCATTTTTTTTGTTAAATAATGACTTTTCTGATAATATCTGCCAGCCTAACTACTTGATTTCTACAAGCTTGCCCTTGACAGACTGACACGTTTACTTCTTCAAATCAACAAAGAAAAATTACTTTTGAATGCTGCCATCCAGTTTCTTTTCCTGATTGAGAGCAGAATGAGCACTTATATCTGTAGCTGATACCTCAGCCAAGTCTCATCAATCCACAGAAATGTAATTCCTTTCAAATCTTTCGAGTCAGGCATGTCTATTCAGACACTTCCACTGACCCAAGGAAAATACAGGGAAAAGAGCCCACATTTGTAACTCAAACATATGCTTTCCCCTCAAATGCAGAATCCTGAAATCTGAGTTGTGATCAGTAGTCTCAGGAATAGGTACTGAGATAGATTAGGAGGTTCAAATACAGGACAGGTGGAAATGGATGGAGCAGAAAGACTTGAATATGAATAGGCATATTTTTATTGTTTTGTGTAAAATCTAATAAAACTCCTTCCCAGCTATATAATTAAGCTTCTTCAATGAGTAAATCCTTAAAGCTGCCTAAAAATCCTAATAAAACCCTTAAAGCTGCCTAAAAATCCTAATAAACCCCCGGTCAAGGAGAACAGGTTTGTAAGGAAGAGGGGAAAAAAGAAAATCCATTTTCATTAGCGACTAAGATTTAAAGGAATTAAAAAAAAATAAATAAAATTGTTTTCACACAATGCTTTAGTTTGAGATTACTTTCCTGGTCAAAATCCTTACTCATAATTGCTAGGCTCTGGTTCATATTCATTTTGACCACATGCAAAGTATACATAACATTAAAATAGTGTAATCAACACACCAGATCTGATCTTTTTGCACTTCAGAGCTACGTTTCTGATAGCTGCATCCAAGATAATCTGTGTTTATACTCATTACAGTGATACAGATTATTTATGATCCTATGAAAAGCAATAGAATGAAGAAAAGATTGCACAATTGAGTGAGAGATGTATAAGACATTTTAACATTGTGATTGCAAGAGCAGGAACTGCAGAGATTGCAAGAACTAGTAAAAAAAATAGCAAAAATAGTAAAAAAAAAAAAAGAAAAAAAGGGTTATAGGGTTACAGTAAGTCAATAGGAAATTGAACTGCTCTAAAACTGCAGTTGTTCAGCTTTCATTTTTCTTAAAGCTACTTTACACACTTCCATGTTGTGTCTCTTTGCACTGTAGTACTTGGAGTGAACACATATGATGTATACCTGTGCGCAAAATAATACACATTCAGTATCTTGAAAAGTGCTAAAAAACATCACTATGCCACCATAACAAGCACTTAATGATATTGATTTCTTATAAAACATTTTGCACTTAGGGGAATGGCAATTATCTTTTGCTATCTGTTAAGAGCAGAGTACAAAGGCCTTGGAAAGTGCAGTGAAAGAAAGACATCTAAAGTTCCAGTCTAAAGATACATTCTAGACACTGTGTTTGTGTGATCCTTGTATGATCAAAGCCTGTCACCAATTCAATACAAGGATATCTAGCAAAAAGCAGCATGCCAGCTTTCACACTTCTGGAAGGTCATATTCAAAATTTCTTAGCAAGCTATCTGAAAGTTAGCCATCTATCAAATCTATTTGAAATTAGGTAGAAAAGTGCTAGCAAATAGAAGAGTCTTTTACTTAAGTTTTTTTCCTGGAAGTGCCTGCAGTGGCAAGAGGCTGGCAGAAGAAAAGGATAGACAGAAAAATATGAGGAAAAGGCAGACAGAGCAAAAGGAGCAGAAACTTAACAGTGCAGAGTCTAGAAGGCAGAAGTCAGCAATATGATTTAAGGATGAATGAAGAATGTCTGATAAATGGCTTAATCCCAAAGTCATTGAAAACAATGGGAAGACTTCAAAAGTGATTTGATATGAGGCCTGTAATCTTAAATGACTGCATTTAGAATCACTGCTTGACCAGCATATCAAAAAACCCAAAACCTGATTGCTGCTTAAAAACTGACTTCCTAAAAACTCTTCTGAGATGAAGATGCCACTGCTGCTTTGAAGATAGTCATTAAAGGACGAAGCATGTGAACAGTGTGTAGAGTCCTCTGAAGTTTAACTATAATTTCCTTATTATTTCTTATGAAGTTTCTGAAGTCTTCTCTGGTAAAAACAGGAAGAAAACCAGAGGCAAGCAGCTTCATCTTAAAGTTAGCCATAGACTATTCTTAGATTTTCTGTGCGCAAGCATGTTCATGTGTCTATGCATTTAGGCGTTTAAACTTTTACTGTTCATTTACCTGAACAAGCACTGAAATGCAGTATAATTTTCTACCTTACATTCACTGTTTGTTACAGCTGCTTGTCACCCACTGATACATATATATTTACTTTTGAAACATCACTGTTTAATCACAGACTGTTAGGAGGTATCCCTGTAAGGGAAGAATTCCTCTAACACAGGCTAATTTTTTATTAAGAAAAAAAATCTTTGTTGAAGCATAGTGATGCCTTTGTGATACAGAAAAGCAGCCAATGACACTAACATGAAACAAGTTCAGTTTTCATGCATTCTGAAGCAAATGTAAATATGTATATCAATACATTCAAATACATTTATACACACAATGTCTTGAAGTAGAATTAGACACCAAATGAGGCATTCTTGTCCCAGTGGAGAACATTGATTCTTATTCTTATGATAAGGCTTTGAAGAGAAGCAGGGCTGAAAAGGGATGCATTTGTATTTACAATTGATATTTAATTGTAAAAACCTCTCTACTTTTTACATAGAAGGCTAAATAATATAGGCTATGTGGTCTTATAACCACTTATTATAACCAATGCTTTGCAAGTTAGGTTTTTGTTTTTGCTTTAATTTCAAATTGTTGTGTAAAACAAGACATTGCTATGTTGGCAACAAAAAAAAAAAAAAACAGTAAGAGGATGAAGCACCAGTAGAGAAAGGATATTTGTAGAACAGTTATTCAACTCTTACATATTCAAGACAAGCACATATGACACAGGTTTCAGAGGTGTTTGCCTGACTATAGATAGGACAGTCAAGACCAAATTAATTCCCAAGGGGACATATTTTATGTCTCATAGTGCTTTACCCTGCAAATGAGTACAACCGAATCACTGAGCAGTTCCAGGAATGGTGCCAACCCTTTATGAAGATTATCAGTCAATCATTCAGGCTCACAGAACAAGCATTCAGTTTACATATTTTACAACCTAATAGAACCTAGATCACTCCCATATATACCCATCCAAAAACAAATCAATTGTGTGGCAGGGAAAGAGAGAAAATAAATTAAAATGGCCAAAAACATGGAGGGAAGGAAATCCCAGGCTGGAATATTGTATGCAAAAGTAACAATGGTGAGGGTTTTTTTGTTTTTTTTTTTCAGGGATTTTTGGTTTTGGGGTAGGGGTTTTTTTGTTGGTTTGGGTGGTGGGGGTGGTTTGGATGTTTTTCCAGGGGGATTGCCTTTGGTTTATTTCAAATTCAGGTCTCTATTTATAGGATATTTTTTGCACTTTATATACAACAAGATGTAAAAATAAAAATAAAAAGTCTACATTCCATTTTGTGATGCCTCAAGGATTTCTCTGCTTTATAACTTCCAACATTATGCCTTGGTAGTCAAAGACCAATTGCCTATGAAAGTACTAAACACACTCCTAAGACCAGTTAAGTACTCCAGTAACAGACTTAATGGAATAGCAGCAGATCATGTGGATTATCACTTATGAACCTTAAAGGCAGAAAAACTCCATGTGTATTTGATACATCATGACATAAACAGAGTTATCAGCGCAAAATCTAATGTGAAGAACTGACACTACTCAAACTCAAGTTTTGGGAGAGATGTAGAAGAGTATCTACAAGCCTTGTTTTTTGCAGTGTCGTACAGGAAGTCATTTAGTACATTAATACAATGAGACCAAAACAAGTTGCACATCATCACAGATTCAGCTGAAATCAACATGTATGAACCAGTATTCCACTATTCTCCATTTAAGACACTTGTGATTTTCCCTAATGTCCAAGTGCTACAGCAGTTGCCTATAGCATCGGCTGTTTTTCAGCTTTCTGACAGAAATCATTACTGAAATGAAGAAAGGGGGACATCTAGGGTCGTGTTTAATGAAGGACAGCAAACAGAAAAGGTTGCTCTGGCTGAATACTGAAACTGATGGCAAGCAAACCCATAACACTAACAAAAGGATTGCCTATATCTAATTCATGCATACTAATTGATACCTCTTTCATCTAATATAAGTAAAATGATTAACACTCCCTACTGTGCCTGGCCATAGATAAACCAAAATAAACAGAAAAAAGGGTTGGTGGTTTTTTTTGTGGGTTGTTTTTTTTTTTTTTTTTTTTTTTGGTTGGATGTTTTGTTTTTATTTTCATTTGGTTTTTCTGTTTGTGGGATTTTTTCTCTCGCTCTAATTTTTTTTTTTTTTTTTTTTTTTTACACAAAAGCAGCAGTTATCCTCCTGCACATGAAACAAAAATACTCCAAATCTATGAAACAAACTTGGAAACCTTTCACTCTTACATGTCAGGTAGCTACATCTCTTACCTCAGTAAACCCACTGCGAGTAAACCCACTGCGAGTAAACCCATTGTGCAGAGAAACAGAGCACTATTAAGGTAACAGAATCAAAGATTATAATCCTCCAAGAGTGCAAACTCTGCAAGGGGAAACTATATATTGGTAGCATCATGCCTGTTCTGAGATAAACATTGCTATCTACATTGATGTGCAACATTAATATACTCCAACTACGATCTCCCAGTATGTACAGTTACTTTTCCACATGATGGTGTCATAGTTTAAGCTGCTATAACTCACTCGGTTCACTCACTCCCCTCAGATCCTGAGGGGATGGAGAGGAGAATCGAAAGAACACAACTCCCACAGGATGAGATAAGAACAGTTTAGTAACTAAGGTATAACACAAATTGCTGCTGCTACCACCAATAATAATGACAAGAGAAATACAAGGAGAGGGAATACAGCCGCTCACCACCGATACCCAGCCCAACCCAGCAGCAAACCCCCTTCTTCCAGGTCTCTGCTGTCCATTTTTACAGCCTGGGCATGACGTACTGTGGTATGAAACACCTCTTTGGTCAGCTTCCCCTCTTCCCTGGCAGGGCATGAGGCTCAGAAAGTCCTTGATCAGACCAAAACATTCTAAGCAATAACTAAAAACATCGGTGTTATCAGCACTTTTTCCAGGCCAAAAGTCAAAATCACAGCTCTGCAGCAGCTACTAAGAAGGAGAAAAATGGCTGCTACTGCTGAATCCAGCACAGATGGATACAATGATTTTACTTAAACCTCTGATTTCAGGCACATACAAGCAGAAATTAATGACATTTGCCCAATTCTTTATGGTAAGGGTGAAAAATTCATTAACTTCTTCATGCTCACATTTGACCAGTCCAAACTCTGCATTTCACCATTAACAAAATTTGGTTCTGACAAAAAGAAAAATTAAATTTAGATATGCTTAAAATCCATCTGCCATAGCATTTATTCCGCATGTGAACTGCAAGATCAGAATTGAAGTGTAAGTCCATAGACAGAAAACTGAAAAGAAATAAAAGCCAGCTTTAGAAGCTATTTTCATGTTCTTTAACTTATCAGCAAAAGACATACTTAAAATTAATAATCTCTCTTCTTCCAAGCCATTAACAAGAATATGAGAATTACTGCACTTCCATATTTCCCTTAATTTATCATTTCATTAGGAAGGCAACTGTCGTTATTTACATTACAGGAGCAATAGCTTCCTAAAGCCCTTTTTGGGTCTGTGCTAGAATTAGACATCCCCATATAAGTGCTATTCTGAAGAGAAAGAAGAGGAAGACAGATTTCTGAACACATTTCTGAAGTTCCCAACCCTGTCAAAAGCATTTACACTACTGAAAAAAATGTATCTACAATTGTGCACAAAATCAATCATTTCCTTAAATCTTTCAAGGACAATGTCAAATTCTTTTTCATTCACAATATAATGGCTTGCATAAAGGCACAAGGAGAAGGAGCATGGAGCACAACTCAGAAGTGCAACAACAGATCCAAACTTGGAGCAAACACAAGTTCTGAGTCAATCATTCAAACATTTAATTATCTTCTTAGGACAAGGCAATATTAGCATTACTTGTTATAAGTCATCCCAGAAGGTAAGTGCTCCATGGAGTCTCTGTTGAAACAAAACTGCTGTATTTTTCCGGTTGCTATCTTGACATGGTTTAAGACCAGCCGGTGACTTAGAACCACGCAGCCTCTCTCTCACTCCCCCCTGCTTCCTCCCCCACCCCCAGCTCCCAGAGGGATGGGGAGGAGAATCAAAAGATTGTAACTCCCATGGGTTGAGATAAGAGCAGTCCAGTAACTGAGGTATAACACAAACCACTGCTGCTACCACCAATAGTAATAATGATAAGAGAAATAAAAAGGGAAGAGAATACAACCACTAACCACCTGCCAACTGATACCCAGCCTAACCCGAGCAGTGACCTCACCCTTCCAGATAACTGCCCCCAGTTTATATAGTGAGCATGATGTGCTGTGGTATGGAATACCTCTTTGGTCAGTTTGGGTCAGGTGTCCTGTCTCTGCTTCCTCCTGGCTTCCCTTCCTCCCTGGCAGAGCATAAGACTCAGAAAGGCCTTGGTCAGAGTAAACATTACTAAGCAGCAACTTACAGACATCGGTGTTGTCAATGCTGTTCCCAGGCTGAAAGTCAAAACCACAGCACTGCACCAGCTACTACTGAGAAGGAGAAAAATGACTGCTACTGCTGAACCCAGGACATATCAAGGTAGAATTGGCAAGGGAAAAAAAAAAATCAACTTTTGCAAATTCTGATTCCTTACTTTATGTGTAAAGTTTGTTTCTGTCTCCCTTTAAATAATGACACCATCTCTTTTCAAGGTTACAATTGCTAAAGCAAAAGAGGCTTAAAATTCTTTCACTTAAAGTCAAAAGTAAAATAAATTATCTGAAAATGAAAACTTGATGTATAATGAGATTTCTTAATAGCTTTTCTATCCATTTTTTTTCTTTTAAATTCTAGTAGCCCTGCAATAGCCACTAAATTACTGATTAAAAGGCTCACCTCAATAATAAGAAAGCCATATTCAGATCCCAGCCCTACCTACCCTTGTGTTTCACATCATGGGCCATAGGCTTCTTTAAGGACAACATTTCTCAATCTTTCCTGCTGGTCTGATCTGACTTTATATGAATAAATACTAATAGCAGCAGAGAGAGGTATTCCATAGCCCACATGAATGCTATAATGACAGCTTTGAAATTAGTCCTTCTCTGCTGTTCTCTAGAACAACAGATATTAAACTATTTAAGCAGCAAATGAAAGGACTTGAGAAGAAAAATGAAATTATCTCAATATCTCAATAATTAGGTCTCTGAAAACTAGAAGCCACTAGTTTCTCTCTGCCAATGAAGGAACGCTGTTCCGATACAAACCAATACAGTATTTGAGTCCCAGGCACACTGCTAAAGATCCTTATTACCCAAGTAACTGAACAGCAACTTGTCTCTTAAACTGTGGTGAATATACAAGAAGCACGGAACATAGATTGTTGTACTTGACACTGCATACAGAATAGTATTGCTCATTTCCACACTGCTCCCAACATACATTAAACTTCAAACTGGTAGGTAATCTATAGTTGCTTATTTTACTGTGGCCTCTAGAAAAGGGCTCTAGTATCATCACCATATTTCACATAAAACAGCTGAAAACAGTCATCACCTAACAGCTATGGAGGTCTGCAATCTGCTCTGTTACAGCAGGATCTATCTTCCAATATAACAGCTGAACTCTGGTCACACACATCATACCAAGCTGCAGGACACTCAGTACCAACAGATGCCTCCCCCTCCTAAGCTGTATTCAAACTAGGCCTTCAATCTTGGAAGAAATACAAAGTAACTACAACAACCTATTCTCAAAAATTATTTCTACGGCTTAATTTCCCTGCAATGAGTTTGATACATGCAATTAGAAAATAGCTTTCAGAAAAAAGTATTTTATTTTTCAAATCATTGATCTGTCAAATCATCAATCAACTAAATGTCAAAAAAATCATCAACTAGTTGTCAGTTAATTAAAAAATCTGATGTTTAGGGTTAGAAAGGACCTTAAGATCATCAAGTTCCAACCCTCCTACCATGGGCAGGGACACCTCATCATGTCACCCAAGGTCTTTCCAATCTGGCATTGAACACCACCAGGAATGGGGCATTTACTACTTTTCTGGGCAGCCTGTTCCAGCACCTCACCACACTCACAGTAAAGAACTTCTTCCATATATCTAACCTAAACTTCCCCTGTTTTAGTTTAAACCCATTCTGCCTTGTCCTATCACTGCAGTCCTTGACGAAGAGCCCCTCCCCCACATCCTTGCAGGCCCTCTTCAGACCCTGGAGGCTGCTCTGAGGTCTCCACACAACTTCTCTTCTCCAGGCTGAACAGTCCCACCTTTCTCAGCCTATCTTCATATAGGAAGTGCTCCAGTCTCCAAACATTCTTGTGGCCTCCTCTGGACTTGCTCTAACAGCTCCATATCCTTATGCTGAGGACACCAGAACTGTACACAGTACTCCAAGTTGGGTCTCATGAGAGTAGAGGGCAGGATCACCTCCTTTAACCTGCTGGTCACACTCCTTTTGTTGCAGCCCAGTATGCAATATATTTACATTTGTAGCGGAGGATTTTTTTTCTTTCAATCTGTTAAAAATTTCACTATAGGATTGAAAAGGAAAAAGCTTTGAGCTTAGAATTACATAGTACTCAGTTGCAAAGGCATGTGTACAGAATGCCACACATTTGTGCCTGCTTTTCTTTATGGCAGAAGATTCTTCATTTAGATATGCTGCATGAAAAATAGATCTTCAGCTCCTAGTAAAATTAAATGTTACTGATGCATGCATTTTTCCTGAAGTCTATTTTTGATAGACATCTATTACATTGAATCACTCCTTTTTATCAGGCTTTGCAAAACTAAATGTTGACAGTAGGAGGAACATTTTTGATAGATATTTTTAGCCAAGACTAGGTGAGGCTCAGTTATTAAAATAATCCAGTTAACCTGCTCTAGTTCTTTAAAAATGCAACCTGCCTGATCTATTATACTAATTGTAAATTAATAAACCTGTATAGAAAACAAACATGGTTTATTACTTTATGGTGCCTGTCACATGACAGAAGGCACAGACTGCACAGAATTCATATAAAAATAAAATCCACTTTTAACCTTGAAAAAGTCTGAAGTTCATTGACCTATTCCTGGGGACAGCCACCGAGCTGGGGTACACTGCTATTCCTTCCTTTAGCAGCTGGTGAAGTCTGATCTAAATTAAAGAGGAATTTGCAAGGCTGGAGATCCTTTATTTACAGTAAGGAATGTAAATGCCATTACCATTGCTTCCACCTAAATAACATCAATCTGGAAAAGCCAACTACAAATTTAAGTAAGTGCATTTGATGGAAACAATGTTATTTGTCTGAACCACACATCTTTAATTAACCAGCACCTGTCACCACATATACATCACCACTAACTGTCCATATGAATCAAAATCTGTATCTAAATTTATAATCACATATATTTACTAATGAAATGGGACAAGGTATGGGTCAATTAAGAGTGAAATAACTGTCCACCACTGCAGCCAAAAGTTCATTCAACTCATTTTGTTTATGCAATTCATCTTTTGTGCAAAAACAAAACCAACAAGAAAACAGTATGCCTAGCAGCTACCTCTTACCTCCCAACTTGCATGTACAAGGAGGCTTAACTTTAAGCAGAAATCCTGAACAGTGCAAAGCACAATTCTGTGGGCACTAAAAACCTTTAAAAACATTTCTTCCCAGCTTTGATACTAAAATATATATTCACTATATAAATACCATGTAAGCAAAGATGGCAGACTTACAAATAAGGAGAGTAGGCAAAAAAATTTTTAAAGATAGGGATGGGGAAATAGGTGCCTTTACAAAAAGGATATAAAGCAAGCTATTTCCAGACAGTTCATGTATTTGCTGCAACAAATAAAGAGAATTCTCATGACTTCCAGATAATGTATTTTCAGAGAGATACCAAAATCAGACCCCATCTAACTTGTACATTTTACATGGTTTTGTGAAGTAAGATCCTTATAAATGAGACCAAAACCCACAAGATTTACAAGTGTACTCATTGCTTGTTCTGCCCTGAGCCATAAAAATCCTGTCTTGTGTTATCACAGAACATGTACGCTGTTCCACTCCAGTGAGACACTGATTAAGTGGAATCCAGCCCATCACTACCAAAAAAAAAAAAAAACAGGCCACAAAACCACTCCAATATTTAGAAATTCATTTGTCTCATTACTATTCATGCATGCAACAAAGCAGTTTAAAATATGAAATTAAAATGTAAAGTGCCAGAGAACAGTAGCCTAAACAGCTTTAGCTTTCTGTGACTGGCAATTATAATGTAGACAATCCACGCAAGCACTGCTTTTAGCAGAGTTACAGAGAAACTCTTTAGAAGCATTAAATGGCTTAAGAGAGGGGAGACAGCAAAGAGGCATGAGGCACTAGAAAGCACGAGTGTGCTCCTCATATCAATAGTGTCATCTCCATCTGAAAAATAACACTGCACGAGCTCACCCACATGACAATTTGTATCTCAGCAAACAGCAGCTTGCATAAATAGGAATAGCTATAGCTTGTTTGGGCAGAAGCAATATATATTTAGCCCTTAACAGTAACTCAATTTTTATTTTGCTCAGATCAACACTTACCATGTTAAGAACCTTGTTCAATGCAGTGTTTTGCAGTATGAAAAAATACAGTTTTTTTCTGCTGTCTTTCACCTGAGAATAACAGTCCCCTATTCATGGCTCTACCCTTCATTATGTCTAGAGTACAGGGGCACAATACCAGAGAGCAGATAAATTCAGAACAAGGGCTCACATAAGCAGTATTGTAGAAAAAGGGCTCGAAAATAGTGACTTTGTTCCTATACAAGACTTTTTCAGGAGACAGGCGGCAGGATTTAAGAAGTGGAAGATTCTCTCCACCCCAGGAAACCACTGTATCTTTTTCAATTTCATTGCTATACAAACGTGTTATGATCTCTATTTCTTACTGCCCCTTTCTTTTTTCCTCCATTGGGATTATCCTATGAGTTTTCATAAATACTTGTTTTTAGAGTAAACCAGAAAAACTTCCTAACTCTGAGTTTTTAAGTTGATTTGATGACTATTAGTTTCCCCTGTAAAGTCACTAAACAAAGATATGATTGAGAATTTTACTTTGAAAATAAAAACATGATAAATGATTAAAGAAGTAAAAGATTACTAAATTGCTATTTCAGCAATAAGCCTTGAATTTAACTGAATGAGTTTGTAGCTGCTGCTGTATTAATCACAGAATCATTAGGGTTGGAAGGGACCTCTGGAGATCATCTTTTCCAACACCCCTGGCCAAGGCAGTGCCAATCACCTTAACCAAGCCACCACCTTAACCACCACAATAACCTTCAAGCAAGAGGAAAGGGGCAGTGTAGGAAGACAGCAGGCAACTTGCTTTTTGAAATGATATGTTGATGGGCCGTGGAGAACCAAAAGCATTCATAGGAAGAAAGTGTAGAAGTAAAAGTATGTTAGACAGGACTGACAGTCTGCTGTTAATTTCAGGAGTATGGAAACAGTTACCCTCTGCTACACATCAAACATGCATGTCATAAAAACTACATTTTTTTCCCAATGGGGTCATTATCACCAATTAATAGAAGCAAGCTTTCATTATGGAAGGCAAACTGCATAGATATATGAAGCAGCAGTACCTATTCAGAGTGAAAGAAACCTGAGGTTGTGATTTATTCCACTGTAATGAGGAAAGCTAGGAAGCCTCTTGTGGAATTGACTATGAAGCAAACATACTTGCTGAGTATTATTTCTGACCCAGCATGAAGCATGTGGCCATTCTTTATTTTATCAACTAGATAAATCACTCCCTGTTGTTATCTTATTATTGTTTTGTAATTTTGCAGTGTAAACATCAGCTTACATTATAAACATTTATTCTGAAGGACTTTAAAAATACTAAGGATAAAAGAGATTGAATATTTGAGATAAGTAATGAGGCCCTGATAAAAGTAAACTCTAAGACATCCACAGTGTCTTAAGAGACTGTCATTAATTTAATGGCTTCTAACAGCCTACATATATTTTTTTAAACATAATATATTTTGGGTGGCATAGTTTAGTGGGAGGTGTCCCTGGCCATGGCAGGGAGGTTGGAACTAGATGATCTTAAGGTCCTTTCCAACCCTGACTATTCTGATTCTATGATCCATATTTTTGTTTATAGGTAGATGTGACTTGCATCAAGATTTGGTACAGCTAAGTATAACTGTTCTATGTCTGAAAAAGGAAACAACAAGAACTTTGTACTGCTTTTTTTTCAGCCTGAGAGACACTTTTTTTAAAAAAGGAAAATGGGTCCCAAGGCACACTTTTCACTGCACACTTTTATAAACATAGCAAATCCTACACAGAATTAATGTCTTAAAATTCACTAAGGTGAAGCTTGTGTAATGTTCCTGTGAAATGCCAGAGATCAAGACATCATTTATCCTCTCCATATGAAAATTTAATTGATTTATGTTAGCCTGAAATCATTATTCATAAAAACTTCATAATGCCATCCACTAAAGTCAGAACTAAGAAGCCCCTCAAACTTTCTTGTAAGCAGTTAAAAACAACCAGGAAAAAACATCATTTTAAACGAGCTTAATGTCTGAAGCAGTTACTACATTACTGTGGGTAATTGTTTAGCTATATGGATATAAATAGAACTAAGTAAAACAAGATCCAGAATTTTATAAACAGGAAATTTTACTTATCTCAGATTCTTCCAAACCCACTCAGAACTAAGCTGTTCCATCACATTTCTATTGCACTCAAAGCAATCAGGGAGGCAGGGGCATAGGAAGGGTGGCCCTGATAGAATAGCATTGGCTCTTTTAGTATTCTTGTTTCAAACTGATTGTCATAGTTTAAGCCCAGCCTGTCACTCAAAAACCACGCAGGCATCCATTCACTCCTCCCCATTCCCCCCAACCCACCTCCAGGATGAGGAGGAGAATCAAAAGATTGTAACTCCCATGGGTTGAAATAAGAACAGTTCAGTAACTGAGGTATAACACAAAGCACTGCTGCTACCACCAATAGCAATAATGATAAGGGAAATAAAAAGGGAAGAGAATACAACTGCTCACCACCCGCCAACCGATACCCAGCCTGATCTGAGCAGTGATCTAACCCTTCTGGGTAGCGGCCTCCAGTTTATATAGGGGGCATGATGTGTTGTGGTATGGAATACCTCTTTGGTCAGTTTGGGTCAGGTGTCCTGTCTCGGCTTCCTCCTGGGCTCCCCTCCTCCTTGGCAGAGCATGAGACTCAGAAAGGCCTTGGTCAAAGTAAACATTACTGAGCAGCAACTGAAAACATCGGTGTTATCAGTGCTGCTCCCAGGCTGAAAGTCAGAACCACAGCACTGTACCAGCTACTACTGAGAAGGAGAAAAATGACTGCTACTGCTGAACCCAGGACACCAATTTTGTTTAATATGACCTTGATTAATGCCCACTCCCCAAAAGACTGTCATCTCATGTCTATATAAATAGATGTAATTCTGACATATATATATAAATCTGACTTCTTTTAAAAAAACTATCCAATTGTACCATTTGACTTCCACAAAAGAAAAAATATATTCTCTGTTCTTATATGGCTCATAATATGCCTGCAAGGGGAGGGAATATTCAGCAGGATGCTTATTAATCAGCAAATGAAATTGAAGCAGTGAATGTTTAATACATACTGAAACAAGCAAACAAACAAACAAAGTGGTTTACCAGCATGCTTGTATGAAATAATTTGAGCTATTTTAGTCTTCAGATACTTTGTTATCACAAAACTGTCATTAAGGGAATGAAAGATCTAACCTGTAAGAAACTGAAGACCGCAGTCCACACTATGGTTCATGATGCCAGGCAACTAGATCCTTACAATTACAAGGTAATTTTGGTCCATTTGACTCTGTGTAGTATCAGGATTTAACTGGCAAACTTCGCAGTGAGAGGCAGTCAGAGTCTATAGAAAACCTAAGATAACCAAAACTGTAGCCAGGACCTCACCTCCTGGGTTATTGTATCTTGGCTAGGTACCATGGACAGGCTCACATGCTAGCACTATGTTGTGTTTGTTCTGGGGATAAGATTTGTTTTCAAAGATACAATTTAAGCCCTTAATTCATGCTGAGAACTTACAGAAGAAAGGGAAAAGTAAAAACTACAGAAAGCCATTAGATTTCTCTAAAACAAATCTTCAAATGCGATCAACAGGGACACAATTTCATGTTATTCTAAACACAATTTTGCATCCATGAAAAGCTGGGAAGGTGCTAATGCTTACAAACAACTGAATAGAAAATATTTTTGATCAGCAATGTCAGTTTCAATAAACATTGGCAGGTGGTGAAACCGGAAAAAAAATACAGAAAAAAAACGCATTTGAGATGCACATCACCAAAACAAGAATTACAGTGAGGTTGCCACCTTCTCTAAAATATGTCAGAAGGGCACTGGATCAGAAGTGTTTTTTTAAGCTTTCATGGAGGCTGCTTATTCTACAGTGCATACACTGAATGTTGCAAATTTTTCAGAATGTGGATAGCAAAGCCTCTAAAGTAAGGAATTAGGCCTCTGTAAAAAAGGATTGCCATCCAGTCACTGTTGTGATTTGTATTTCAGACATAACTATTTCATTCAGCTACTGTTCTATGCTGACAGACATGCAAGCCATCAGAAGCTGTGGGCATTGGTACCCCACACCTCCAGATACCCACAGTGTTGTTTGCACAGCTATAGAAATCCATAATTTATTACCATATTGTTTTGTTTTGACTTCAGTAAATGATACAGCAACATGTATGACATGAATTGGCAGGCTGACTGCAATGCTATTCAAGGAACTAAGAGGTTCAAAGTTTGCGATTGTGAAATTTTCATTCTAAAGTAAAACCAGGATTAAGTTTAAATCCATTAAGTGCTGGGTGCATAATTTAAGGTCAACTGAGCCTTTTTCAAACAAATAATGGTTCATAAGATAGATATCTACCAGACTGGCATACTGCCAGAAAACACTGCCAAGGAACAAGTGGATTAAACCAAAGCCACAATTTTGACACAATGAAAGGTTCCTCCTAGTTTGTGCATTTATAATCTCTAATCTTCAACTAGGTTTAAGGTACTTTTATATATATATGTACCAAATTTGTTATAGTCAGTTTTAATTCAGAAATACCTAGCACAAAATTGTAAAGCTGTAACATACCCCAGCTGAGTTATTTACCTGTACAAGAGGCAAAAAGAAACAGCAGGACTTCCAGCAACACCTAGTTAAATGATTCACCTTTCTTACACTGCCTACTATCCCCACTATGCTTCTTCAGTTGTGAGCATTGGCAGATATGAGTAAGAAAAGGGAAATGTACTGTACTGATGTACCATGAGTATCAATTACTACTGTAAAAAAGCCTATTTGACAGACATAGGCAAGTAGAAAGGTCAAATAATTTGGTTGAAAAAGAGATTAAAAATTAGCATTTGCACTCTACAACATCAAATTTATATTGTGTAAACTAGAAAAAGGTGTCTAAAAGGATAATAAAACAGTATGTGAATTCACATGAATAAAGTGTCAATGCTGTATGACATGTTTGGAATGAGCAGATACTTATAAATATTGCACTAACTGTTCTGGATACAATAGTAGTAAAAGCCAAAATCCAAACTTGACAAAAGGTTTAGTTCTGTAATATCTGCTGCACCCTAAGAATTTAGAGAGAGCTGGAAAAGACTCAGAGTTACCTGTCACCCTTACTCACCCTGGCATGTAGCAGCAGGTACAAGTCCAATTTCAGAGTGTTGAAGAGCTAGATTTTACTTATGTATTAGTTAAATGGGATGGGTTTTCTGCATTTTCTTTACCCTTTTAAATAAGAGTACTGCACCTAGAGAATAAATAGCCTTTATTCTCTTGTTATAAGAACTAAAACAAGAAATATCATGAAGACTTATAATTTTAGATGGTAAAAGCACAGTGTTGTTAAGTCCAAGGACATTTCACTAGAAACAATACAGAATTCTGCCATCCATTGTCCCTCTCAATACTAATAACAACTAAAAACATTTAGCAGAAAGTTAGAAGCAAGCCAACTCTGTCACTGGAAGCTGCCATTTTTAATTAAATTTGAAGTGAGAATCTTTTTTCATATTTTGATTTATATTTGATTCTTAGTATCACTATTAATTTTAATTAACATTTCACAGTCAAAGCACACATTTTATTTACTGTTACATCCATTTTCACTGCTTTTGAATTATTTTATACTGCTGAATTTTTAGTGTTTAGACTTCTGAAACATGGCAAATGCAGTAGAACCTCCATAAATTATTTATATTTTTAAAGACCAAAAGCTCATTAACATTTGCCTGGAAGAGCACATTTGTGTTTTGCTCTGAAGCCAAAAATGTAAAATTAACATCTTCTGGCCCGATTCTTTTCTCACTCTGTCAGTGTTATTCTCAGTTAGAATGGTGCAAACAAGATAAATCAAGCCTAGGGCATGTAAAGACCTTAAAGAATAACCCCTTTAGTGCTTTCAGAGCTCTTCACTGAACTTTAATTTTCATGTGCTACAAAAGCAAAACACTTGCAGACACACCCAATAACATCACAATTGAGAAAAAAGTCTCAATAACAGAAAATCCTACTTCAGGATTTCGAAGTGTAGAGGTAGTATGTACATACTGATGGCCTTGCCATTTTTACTGGTAATGGCGAAGGGAAGAAAGAGGCAGTGAGGCAAACAGAAGGTATACCTGTGTTCTTCAGGGAATCAGGATCAACAAAGAGCATGGTGCTGAGGTTAATGAAGATTTATCAGTAGTAAATGAATGCAAGCAGTAACTGATCTAAAGTCCAAAATATGAGCAGAGATCCAGTGGCAAATGGCTATTTGTTGTTTCTTTGTTGTTTTAGGGGTCAAAGAAGAATTAAAATACACAGCAAGACTTAAAAAGATATTGAGTTGACATGAAAAGTTATGGTTTACCAAATTAACATGAAACTTATCAATTATTTCCCTTTTAAGAAGTCATTGGTAACCTAGCTCTTCAAAGAAACTTGAATTTCACTACAGTACATTCCTCTACAAATAAACTTATTTAACAACAGTTAAGGCAGCAGCATTACTTTCATTCACATAGCAAGTTAGAACATTTCTGATTTAAAAAGAGAGCTCCTCACCTTATTCATACTTCAATGAACAGGTGAAGCTGCTACCAAAAGAAGTATTGCCAAAGATACCTGTCTCTGCTACACCCACTCCATGTCAGCACAAGCATTTGCACAGTGATGAGACAAACTGATCCAGGTTAGAAGTAAAGCATTTTTCCATAGCTTGGAGCTCCGTTTGGTATCTGGTCCAGTTAAGCAACTTCATGAACACGCGTGCTGCTACAACAAGTTCACACAAACTACTGAATAATTGTGTGAGAAAACAGAATGTCAGTTTTTATCAAGTTGGAGAGTTTAATTGTGACACCGCCAAGCCCACACATCACCCAGTGGGAGATTCAGTCAATGAAAGATGCCTACCCATTCAGTAGCTGACAATATTTGCATGAGATGGAAGTTTCAGAGAACAATGATTTTGGAATAAAGACCCTTAGCAAAAAGAAAGTGACAACTTCTGCAATAGTCTCACTTTAATCTGTGTTGTAAAATAGCTTTTCTCAGAGCTCTAATTCAGCAGTGTCTCTGCACTTGCCATCCAATACATGAAAATGAAAAATAATTTAGGAAAAGAAATGCTAAAAAGATGTTTTCTGCCATAAGGGGAGGAGTGAGAAAGAAGGAGAATAAACTTCAGACCTCATAGCCAGATTTCAGTCAGAAGATATAATGGTATCAATTTGTGATGTTAGAGTATTCCTGATCTCAATTATGTCCTTTCTACTGAAAATTTTGTGCTAGGTTGCAGGATATTATATGTGGGGCATCATAATTCACATTGGTTGCAGGCTTTCTTTAAATATAACTTGTTTCTCAGTCTTGCCAACCGAGTTGTTTCAGTTAAGCCCCATTAGTGCTGTTTTGGTGTCCCTACACATATACTGTAAAGTCTGAGGCACAGGAATGATTGTTGCAGTATTAACCTTTTCACTAAAAGTATTCTTTTGTTAAATTAAATTATAGGGCATTTGAAAATATTTGGAAGCATTTGGAGCACGTGAAAAGCTAAAAAAAATATAACAGAAGAAACATGAAATGAACTTACAAGTTAAAAAAAAAAAAAAGCAGTAAAAATTATAAATAGAGACTGCAAAAAAGTAAATCACAACTGACCTGATTGACCTGGCTTCTTGGTTAGGATTCTGGTAAGACACAGAGCCATCATTAAATACTGAGAGCTATACTGAGGCCAGATATAAGGATGCAAACATTAAAAACACATACTTTTTTTTTTTTTCCATCTTCAAAACATTTATGTGCAGACAGCTCCAGCCTAGAATCAGCATAACTGTTGTGATGTAGTGCAATACAGGTTAATGCGCTAGAAGAACATGGCAATTCAAAGTAGAATTGCCTTTAAATGCTTTGGACTGGGAATAAGTTCCAGTTCTGTATTTCCCTTCAAATATGTACTAGAATATACCTGCTGCACCATTCAGGATACTGAAATAACAGTACACAAGTATTTCCACCACTGTTAGGAACTGCCCAGGTACTATAATACATATGATATAGGGTCCTACTGATCTAACTCTCAAATCTTCAAAATAAAGGCAAATCCTGCACATTTAGTACATCTAAAGGCACTGTGGAACAGCAGAGTATGTGGCGATACAGTGAAAAAAAATCAGTCACCGAATACACTGTCACATGCATAAAAGCACCAAGCCCAGAAACAAGGTTGCTGCATGAAATGAAAAGGCAAGAACCTGTTAAGAATTTTGGCTGAACAGATCTATGTTTTGTGAGCAGTTTACAAAGTTTGCAGTTCCGTTTTGGTTGGCAGAGGAGAACATGTTGAGAGTGCCTGTAGAGGATGAGCAAGGCACTGAAGACAAAGCTTATGGACTAAGTAGCAAAGCCTGGATAGAAAGCTCCTGCTTAGCTCCATCCTATAAAGTGATAAATGCCAGAAAAGCATGGCGAAGCAAAAGTTTCAAGACACATGGAATGCTTATTGTACCTTCCTGACCACAAAAATGGGATGTGCTGCAGCTTCAACTAGAACACTATTGAAAATGGTTAAACAACATTTAGTGCTAAGACAGAAATTTTATTTTAAAAGTTAACAAGGTAAGCAGTTTTTTATTGTTGTTTCAATAGTCAAGTAGTAAAGCAGATCTGCAGTTGTAAATGAAAACAGACAAGGAAAAGGAGGGTGAGGGAAAGGTAAAGAAAGATCAGAGAGGAAAAAAGGGCAAATAGAGGAAAATTGATAAAATCATAGAAGGTATCAGACACGGTGAGTCACACTGAATTCTGCCAGTTCTCATAAAACAAACAAAATTCTGTGCTGAAAGTATGCATGAGGCAGTGACTTTATGCAGGTGCAAACTCCTGATGGAGCAAAGAAAGAAGAAGAGAGGTTTGTAATAAGGAGTAGTTTAGGGAAGACCAATAGCACAATACAAATAACAGTGTGGAAAAGCACAATAGTTTATAAGGCTTACAAGCCAGTTCCTACCCAGTGCCTACATTTCATCACCCCATAGTTGAAAAGTTTTTACTGGAAAGATATGGAACTGGAGAAAGCCAGGACTACTGCTGCAGGACTTGTAATGAGAGCCTGAAACAAACAAAAAGAAACCAAGGCAAAAAAATACAATGCTTACACAGCAATGCATTATACAAAGCAGAAAATTCCTCTTTTCATTCTTAGCACTATCTCAGACTAATAATTTGAAGCTGATTTATTTTCTTTCCATCAAATATTATGCTACACAAAATTCAATGAGATATAGAGTGTCCCAGATGAACGCAATATTACATAAAAACTACAAAGTAATCTCATCTTCTGTCTATACAAAAAAAACCAAATAATTTCCTGTTGAAAGGTAAGCTGGAGGCAGCAGACAGTAGCCTTCCATGCAGAATGGGACTACAGAAAACAATTTAATAATCAGCATTTTATACATCCTGACATGTGCTGTAGTTAGTGAGCATTAAAGATGATTTATACTCAAGACTTTATAGAGAATGAAGGTTGGAAATGACAGCCAGAACCAGGAGAGCTGCTGGTCATTGTCATCATGACAAAGTGGGGTTTTTTTATTACAACAGACAGATGGCAATTTTAACATAAAAGCACTTGCTACCCTGTCGTACTGTTCAGCATGACCAAGCTTCCTCAAAAGAGTTCACACAATGCAAATCAAATCAGCTCAGTAAAAGCTATTAGTTTGCATGACCTTTCTGGAACAGGGAACCGAAGTCATTCATTTTACTGCAGCACTGTTAGCGAAAGGCTGACAGGAGTACATAGCTTTCTATTCCAAGGTACCATTACCTACATTACGTGTCTGCATAAACAATGGTGAGCCAGCCTAGGCTAAGTCTGTCTGTCAATATTCAACAGTGCAAAAAAGGCAGATCAACATCGGTAGACAGAATTCGATACACATTCTCTGATGTGTTTTCTGGGGAAAGGATCTTTGAGAATATAGTCTGCAACACCAAACTGCGTGATCAGATGTGTTCTCTCTACTTTAGTAACAGACTCATCAGCGTATCACCTGTTCATTCAGCAGCTTTCAAAGGCTCTGTGTTAGCAGTATCCTTACTTTCCAGAGATAGATATGAGCACAGAGCAGCAGATGACTTGAGATGTCATAAAAAGAGTCAAACAGCTAGTGTAGCAAATGAACCTGAATCTTTCCGAATTTAGCTTCACTACTGATAGGTTTGTGTACTCTCCAGAGACTGGGGAACATACACTTGGATTGCTGTGCTCCCTCCTACCCCAATCTTCCAGCAGAGAAATACAATAAGCCTTCAAATCACTCATTACTCATCAGTTAAATGCCTCAACACAAGCACGCTGATACTGTATCTCAGCTCTTTGCCCTCCGGCTGCTTTTCACCTCGCTATTTATGCAGGGTCTGCTGGGAGCATACTTCAAATACTACTGTTCAGAAATGTATGTATCATAGTTGAGTATACACAAATCCAGGAATATACATACATTATCTTCTAAAAAATGCAAGATACTGAAATATGCACCATGCACATGGTACATTATATACCACTGAGATTATTTGGAGATGCCAAATATGGCACTATACCAGCTGAGGAATTTCCCAAGTGCTCAGAGCAGTATTCCTAGGCTCAATACATTACACTTAAGGTAACCTATAACTAGTAGCTTCAAAACTAGAGTAGGGTCTCAGCTCAGAGTTCTCAATCAGAAAGCTAATTTCTCCAGTCTTGAAATAACTGTGCACTGAAACAAGTGCTTTAATCTCAAATGCCAAAAATGGGATTTCAGCTTGTTGAATCAGAAGCAGCTCTATAGCATACCACATAGTGATCTCTGAACTAACACTCGAGAAATGAACTCAAGGGCAGAAATTGTATTTGATTCATTAGCTCTGTTCTGCGCTGTGCTGACTACAACTCTTCATCATCTTGAACATGGCTAGAAGTATTGTACCATCTCTCAAAATTACAGTATCCTAGTTCATACAAATTCATAGATATTAGTAGATATTGCGGTTAGTGTCTAAATGTAGGACAGTGCTCAGCATTGACAATGATAGCAAATTTGACCACTTGTGTGAAAACAGTTCCCAAAGGGGTATAAGGCATTTTCACAAATTATAAAGAAATCTTTTTAGTACATATTTTACATCATTATTGCTAATATTTAATATTTTATTGCCCAAGTACTATTATATATATTACATATATTATTATAATACATATTACATACATTAAATTATATGTTATGGTATATTATTAATAATAAAAATATAACTTGAGACTTAAAGGAATAAAATTAACCTTGAACTTCCTTGAGGAATTGTGACTTTCACATTACCCATTGCCTTATGTTACACCTTCAGTTTCAGGAAAGAAGATAGATTAAAGGTCTCTTCACATTTTAGTCCATACTAGTACTAGTTTATTTACCTCATTACTGAACTTCAGCTGCTACATGGCAAGCCACTGTTCTACACAGAGTTTTCAAATCAGGTTTTTGCATATACAAAGGTAGCTTCTCTTTAGTTGCAGAAGCTACTAAAGCCACTAAAGCCCTAAAGCCACTCAGGCAGAGAGTATCAGTTCACAGTTTAGTTTGGAGAAGACTTGTGACAGAGCAATTCTAAGGATTTGACAGCCAGTGTTGGAATGTAGTAGCATGGCTACCTTGTAGAAACAACTTCAAGACTGCATTTAAGAATAAACTTATTAAATTTGCATATTACTTTCCTGATTGAAAAGCTTTGAGACTACTATTGTGATAGCACAGCACGTCTTTCCTGTGCCATCTGTCCTCACAGCACTGCCATACAACTAATGACAGTTACCCAGATCATCCTGAGATCCTTTCTACAAGAGATCCCATCCCCAAATACTGATAGAATTTGCAGTATCCCAAATTCAACTAAATCTACAATCATCTTAAAGATACTGTAGATAAAGCTAAAATCTAATGATCCCTCACCTTTTAGACCTATAGCGGGATGCCTTCAAATTCTAACTCTCCCCCAAATCAGTGCAGCTGATACCTCAACTGTATCACACTATCAGAAACACATGTACTTCTACACCATTCCTTGACTCTGCCAAATCTTAACCTGTGATAACAACCCACATAACACTGATACCCCCACACAATCACACTTAACACATGCCCCCATTCCCCCAAGTTCTGTGACCATATAAAAGTCTATTCCACCTTAAAAAAATCAGCAGCATTGCTATGCAGTACAGAAGTCAGATGTAGTCAGTGTCTGTTTATTATCTTTGCCATAACTTCTTGGCTTTACAGTGATACTTATTCCCAAGAGCTCAGCTTGAAGAGATAAAATTGTGCACATTTGTCTGTCTTTTCCCAGAAGCACAAGTATTTCCCTGCTCAATGTGACTCTCTGACTCTCCCGTGCCATTCTTTAACTGTAAGTGTTTTGCACAGTGTTTGGTCTCAACTAAGAGTCAAAGCCAAGCAACACAAAATCAAATTGTTGAGATTTCTGTATCATGACTTCTTCAGTGAACTAGCTGGTACAAAGCATGACATTCAGTGAAATAGTCCTCAAATTCTTCTCAGCTGGCAAAAGACAAGTTTAAGTACAAGACAGGGTATCTTTGTAATACACTAGTATTTACTAACGTAACTTCAGCGTAAGTAGTTAAGATCGGTAGAATTTTTTTAGTTATAAAAACCATGCATGCAGTCTGCTTCAGTTATTAACAATAAAAGCTTGTATGTTATCTCTATTTTAAATCAAAATATTTTGAGTAAATAATAAATCTTCCTTAAAGGCACTTCAATTCTAGAAATGCATTTCATAGCCAATAAAAACTGCTTGAGTTACGAAAAAGAACAATGAAAGTGATAGCAAAACACTTGCCAAAGAGTGATACAAGTCATTATATTCCCAGGCCTGCAATAGGCCCACGAGGTGGAGGAAAATCATTCAACACTCCTCTACCACCATTCAGCAAAATGTATGTTCCAGAAAATAAGAAATTGCAATAATAAACAATCTGTTGAAGGATGATTTATCAGGCCTTGTTTGGGTTAAGGGTTCATTTGTAAAAGGTTAGTAGATGATTAGCAGATGTTTTAGGTCTTTGTTATTATCACAAATAGTATGCTTCATTTACATTAGAAAGAAGGGCTGTAGTAGTTAGTGATTTATGAGTATAAGCTATAGTCATGACTTAACTAATGACCTGTGCACCCTCTTGGGAAATATTATTTATTATTAATGCCTTTTAATCACAAATTAACCAATTAAAATTCACCCTTATATAAATTATGACATATATACACATCTGTTTAGGAGTCTAATGGTAGAGCTGTAATGTCATTGAACACACCTTTATTGAGACTTGTCAACCTACAGTTTCACAGCAGGGCAACTATAAACAATACACTGAAATACAGTGCCTCACACAAGCATGTGCATGCAATGATCTGCTACGGAGTAAAAGGACAGATCGATACCTTCAAACAGGCTTGAACTTCATGGAAACATGTGGTGGAGATGATTTGAGGAAAGTTATCTAACTGAGGAAAGTTAAATGCTATCACATATGAAATTTAGCAGTAAGGTATAAATGTTAAAAATGGACAACTGAGCTACTATTAGGTGACATTGTCTAGGATTATGACTAGCAGTAAAACCACATTAGATAAATGGTTACTTTCCTTAAAAGAATTGCTAATTTAGCACAGACAAAAGTCTGAATACTTCCAAGGGTAGCATTACTAGAGCTGCAATAGTCGAAGCAGATAAGACACACAGGGTTAGAGACTAAAATTAATATCTTATTAGCTGTTTATCTGGAAAAAATGTAACTGGGGCTTACCTGGCTTCTTCAGCTATAACAAAAATATAAACTTGCAATTTAAATTAAAGCTCAAAATGTGAGCACTAAGTTTACTCACATTTTCATTCCTTAAACTGTCTCTTTCACAGTAACTTGTTCATGTTCTACAAGCCATAAATTACCTTTCCTTATATTTCCCACAAGAGAAGGAAACCACACTGAAATACCTTTTCACATCAATGTGCTCCTTCTGCTCCATAGGTAGGAATAGCTTCTTCTCTCAGGTAGTTTAGCTAGATATATTAACCAATCAGACCAAAAACAGTTCTCATTTTTCATTTAGCTTTGAAGTTTGCAGCTTTTATTTCAAACATGAAAACTGCTTGTGGAACAGCACACTACCATTTCCTGTCAGCCATATGGTTGGTCTAACAAATGGTATTACTGCTATTGTACATACACATGCTTAATAAATAGTCTTGACACTTTGAAGAGCTAAAACTTTGTTCTAAGACTGAATTGATCAATTTTAACATGCTCTCACAAAAACATTGTGTCTGAATGCTGCACAAATCCTGTTAGCATGGGAGGGATCTGAAGAATTCAGACCAAGCCTCCCTAACCATCAAGTCTTTATCTAATGCAATCTGTAAATAATGTGCATTGAGTACATAAGGCTGCTTTAAAGAAAAAAGAAATAATCTTTATTTCATACCCCTTGTAGAATGGAAGAAAAGCAAGCAATATGAATGTTCAAATAGGAAAAAAAAAAATGCAAAGGCAAGAATTGCAAAGCAATGGAATATTCCTTTCAAGCAGTACAAAGTCTCCATTGCTACCATATTTAAGAACAAACTAGGAAATTATTTGACATGAATAAGCATAACGTGTCCTGTATTGCACATGTGATGGACTAAACAACCCCATCAGATCCCTTTGAACTGCTGTTTCCATAATAGCATTTACAGCTTCAGATCTATTTGCTCTGACTCCCTCTGGCCTGATGTGTTTAATTTGGGACAGAAGCTAGATACAGCCTGAGAAGTTACCTGGAATGCACACAAGCTAAGTGAAATTTAAACAGAACTGCACACAATGCACAACAATGGGGAAAACCACAAAATGACAAGCATCAGTATTTTTAGAGAAGAATAAAAGTAAGCACAAAAAACTGTGTGAAACACTTCAATTTTCTTAAGGAAAAAAAAAATGGTGGACAGAAATAATCTGCCAATCACTTAACAGAATAAAAGGGTGGTGTGGGGGGACTTTGGCTTTTTTTATTATTATTATTTATTTAATTCTGCCCTCAAATTGCTTTTACATCTTACAGAATATGCCATCTGTCACACCCAAGCAATCCTTCACATGAGTGAATTTTATGCTAAGTAAACATTTGGAATGTAAAACCTCCAACCAGAAGTTGGCTACTTTTCCACATGAAGAGGAGGCCTGGAAAAGCTAATGGGTCAGTAATAACAAGCTTCACCACAGCTGTTTAACTACATCTTACGTGAGTGTAACTAAACTGATCTCCAGGAGATAATTTTAGACAGTACACAGTAGATCCAAGGCATTACCCTTATTAATTAAAACCACTATAACGGTATAAAAGGTAGAGTTAAATCATAGCAGGGTTGCTTTTCAAATGCTTAAAGTCGGGACCCAATTAAGAAAATACAATTAACTCAGGAAACAATTCATCCTTGACTGAGCTATGGTCATCTTAAAACACAAATACATTTCTTTTCAGCATTTGTGCCAGATGTTGATGATCCTGACCTTATACTATCTTCCTATGTATCTCAACTAAAAACTTTTAAAAGCCATGTAACTTGAGGATGGGGGGAAACACCTTCAAATTGAGAGCACTTTTCAAGCACATCACTCAAACACCCAGCTTTTCCCAAGTTGAGGGAGTTTAACCTGAAATAGAAGTTCTACAATATAGAGCTGCCCCCAAAAGAAGAAATGTGTCAGCTGGCAGATATCAGTCCTACCTTTTTTTAACCATAATGGGTCATATTTACCACTGCTTCCAAATGTTCAGTGTGACATCTGGCACACAAATAACCAATTACAATTAATTACAGTTGACTGTAATTTGAATTTGTTTTCTGCTTCTATCATTTAACAATAATTTGGACACACAGGCCTGTCTATCCTGTACTACTCTTTACATGTCCTCCAAGTTGTTAATCCCAAAGGTATCATTCTAGCAAAGTGCTCATTAAAAAACTGAGCAACTGTCCTATCTTAGTAAGTGTGGAAGGTCAGGCAGAACATTAAGTTAGCCAATAATTTCAACTACTATGTTTAATGTTATAATTTTAAAGATTAATAAGTGGAGAAAAAATTGTACATCATAATTTAGTGATTACTTGCAACAAGTAGATTGATTTATTTCTGTCCAAGAGCATCACCTTAGACATGTTTATAAACTTAATCTCTGAATCTACTCTTTTTCTAGTCAAAACTTCAAATGTTCTACTATGATCAGTTTGAAGAGGTAAGCAGTGATCTGTTTGATATGCACCATAATTCCTGAATCTTCACACACCATAAGCACAAAATTGTTTACTAACTACTTGGAAAGAATATTTTTAAGGAAGGAAATTTTAATCTGTTCCACTTGAAAACTAATATAAAATGACACGATTCTAGGCCATGGAGATTTTAATAGGAGCATTTTACCAAAGTGCTGCTGAGGCCTTTGATGAGGCTGCTCAGACTTTTGTTTTAAATAGCAGCATGAATACTCCAGCCTTCGCTTGTGTTCTAACTCCTCTGTCTGTTAAGGCTTTGGACATCGGAATGTCTTATTGAGACATGCATACACATAGGCTTCAGCCAGAAAAAACACAATATGTTATTTAATGCTTTAAATTAAAGCTTCAGGAATTAAAAAAATTCTCTTATCAAGGCCTAGACTCAAGTCTCATGCAGATACAAGTGCCACATCATTAGTCAACCTAATAAAAGCTTTAAATCAATATCCTGAAAAATGGAACAATAAACAAAATCAAAGTTTTTCCACACAGTACTTAAAACTGAATAACAGTTTGAAGTTACTCCCTTAAACAAAACCTTTCTTTAAAGTACATGTGTCTTGAGGAAAATTACATATGAGTTAGCCACTGTATGCAGTTTCCCAGTTTATTAGAGGGTCAGTTTATAAACCCAGTAAGAGTAATGGCACAACACTAGCAATTAACAAGTCAAAATAGAAAGGTGCATTTGGGGCATTATTATGGATCTGTACTATTTCCAAATAAATTAAGACTATCATAATAATTAAGCCAGGGATTGTACAGTGATGAATGAGAGGCCATCTTATTTTAAAAAAATAATAAAACAAAACATTGCTGTTTCAAATTCTAAATGTATAATAGTCTTTTTGCCTTCCAAATTCAATAGTATTAAGCAGATGAGAACCACAGGGCAAAAAGGTTACTATTACTAATTTGTCTAATACTTCAGAGCATTAGCAGAAGAATAAGATAGTGAAGACACATTATAGGCGGTATAAAATGGCATTTTTGAAGTCAATATGAGCTAAAAATCTTTGCTGAGGTCAGCTACTCATTAATAAAGGAAAGTGTGCCACAATCTAATGTCTGGATCAATGTAATTGCAAGGAGAGATAAAAGGAAACTGCATACATTAAGAATCTCACTATAAATTACACAGGTCCCCTTATCTCACTCCCACTGAAGTCAACAGCAAATATTCATCAACTTCAATAGGATTGCTGAAGGGACCTAAATTATCCTTTCCTGTACATCATAAGGCCTGTAATTTCCATCTTTCACTGCTTGATGAGAGGTAACCTCACAGTCATGTCACTGTAGCTAACATACCCTTATTTAAATAAAGGATCTAGAATGAAGTAATTTCCCTTTATTACCAACCTTCTCTGAAGAAAATTAACACCAGCTCAGAGTTCTTACTGGTTAACTGCTCAATTTTGCTGAAACTTGATGTATGATGGGATAGATATTGAGTGAATTTTGACAGCTGGAGATATTAAATAGCACACACCTCAGTGATTCAAGTAATTTCGAGAGGGGTGAGTACAGCATAGAAGTAGACTGCTAATCCTGAAGAATACATTTTAATAGCAGGTTAAGCATAGAGTCCCATTAACAGAAACTTCATTATAGTTTTTCCTATTTTCATTTGCTTGATGTAACTAACCACAAACTTTATCAAATATATCTGGCACTTGAAGCAGACAAAATCATCATATGCTTTATGTACATTTAATGTAAGCACAGCATCTATTGAACATGAAAGACAGGCCCCAGGTTAGTGAGTCTTAAGGTCAGCCCATGAGACCAGGTAAATCTTGTTCTTCCTTTAAAATGCTTCTTCTGCACAGAGATAATATATACTAAGCAAAACACAGACAAACTCAGTCTGAGCCATATATGCCTACATATATTACCTGTGGACTACAGTGGGAAACCAAATTCAGCATCACTATTCCATTGTAAATGGTTTGTTGATATATTGTATACACGCATAATATGTATACACAAAGTAGATGCACACAGCTGCTAGGACTGGACTCTAGTGTGGCAAAGTCACAGGGACTAAGAAATATACTCATTCTTTTCTCTTTCTTTGGCTTTTTTCATCTAATCACTCTCAGGATCATCAGTTCAACTGTAAGTGAGAGGGGAACAGGGAGGGGTTATGCTGGTTACACTCCTGCCACAGAAATAATACAATAACATGCCTTCTTCCTTCAGCAGCTGGGAATGAAGATTTGAATGCATGGTTTGGAAGGGTGACATAGTTAGATCCATGAGGTTTTTTAAAAAGCAAAGAGTTGATGACTACAGAGCTCATAGTGTCATACAGGAGACCATTAGAGACTAGTTGTAGCCCCTTTTACCAGCCATTATAAAGCACTTCATCATACAAGATCAGAGTATTACATATTTTTCAGCCATTAAGAACTAACTTGCTGAAACTCCTAAGAAGTGCTATGAAATATGTCATGCCTTTCCCTGATGAGAGGCAGAACAAACAAAGCCAGAGATCAGCCTTGGGATGCACTGATGCATTCCAATTTCATTCTTTATTTCTGCTTAGGCTCCAACATATTTAGGAAAAAAAAAAAAAAAAAAAACAAAAAAAACCACACAAAACAAACAAACCAAAACACCCGAAAAACAAGCAAGCAAATTATAGTTCTAACACAAACCCTAGCAGCCAGGTTGTGTATCAAAAGGAGAGAGAGGAATCATTTCTGGTTTCCAGCAGATAACTAGCAGAAGCACTTAAGTCTGAGTTAATGGAGTACGAATGCAGTACAAACAACAACCAAATCACTCTTCACACCCTCCACCTGCCACCCTGTTTTAATTTCCTTTCTTCAGTAATTCCCTACTCTGACAGTTAGTCCCTCCAAAAAGCTCTATCAAGCTCCATCATTAGAAATAGTCACTTTTATAACAATCCAATTTGCAGAAGTGTTAAAAGAAGCCTCCTAATTCCTAGGGGTCCTGCAAAAGGCAGCTGTAAATTCCCATCTGAACTTGCTCTCAAATCTTCAAGTTAAGCAGGGTGTTTTCTGTTATTAAGGTTTAATTCCCCTTCCCCCCTGGATATTCATGAGTGATTACCAATACTTGTGTTTCTTTTAAAGTATCTCACTTGTATATCCCAAATTCATGATAATCTTTCTAACATTACACTATATTGGTAGCTTAGCTATCACACCAGCCATATCTGTTAACCCAGCGTTATCCTAAATATTGCATTATAAACTCCAAGTCAAAAAAAAAAAAAAAAACAAAACAGTTTTCATGAGTTTCATTTCTTGATTTTTTGTTTATAAGGGAAATCCTTTCTTATGGAACACCTAAGAAGGACCAAAACATATTTCTAATGAAGGTCAACTTTATTGATGGGGTGGCAGCCAAGATTGTTTTCAATTATTTCAGTCTACACTTGGGGAGGAGAGAGAAAAAGGACACATAGCATAAATAATCAAAAAGCACTTGTAAGTCTTCCAGCAGCAATCATTTAAGCTGCTATTGAAAGAGATTGTAAACATGCAATGTGCATATTCTTTAATATCTCAGTCTCCTTTCAAGGAAGCATTTAGTGTGGACATGAATATGGAACTAACTTACAACACCAAATATTTTTTTATGCAAAAAAAGCTTTAAATGTTTAAGCTGTACATGTTCTTTGTTATTGAAATGCAGAACACTGACAAAGACACTGATGAAGTAAGTTCAGAGCAAAGCTTACACAAAACCTGTAACTACCCAAATGAGGTTTCAGGGAGCAGGGGTGAGGAAAAGGTTTTATGGAAGCATTAAAAAGTTCCAAATAAGATAAAGCTATGGTCTGCTGAAAACAGAAAGGTGCATTAAATAATATTTGGGATAAACTACATTCAGAAAAAAATAATAATTGCAACTACCATGAAGTATCTCTTGCATATTAGAAGCTCAATCATACATTCAAGATCCTAAATTAAGTCAGCTTGACTATAGACTCTGTGTGCTGAGAGCAAACTTCCACAGGTCTTGCTGCATTCCTGTTTACGTTGCTCCTGTATTGCAAAACCCACAGGCTCCAACAGGCAACATGCTTGGACCACTGTTTTTCTACTTAAAATGATACTGACAATGGCCAAGGGTTACAAATAGCTGGTAACCCTCAACACCTCTCCAAAAGTATCACCTTCAGAGACCAGTTATGGAATGTATGTCATGTTTTCACATTTTTTCTTTGAAAAAAAAGAACTAAAAAAATATATCTTTCACTTCTAAGTTACAGAAAAACAAAATTAGGGTTGATTTTGTTTTGGGGTTTTTGGCTATTCATTTTTCCAGGAAATGGTGCTAAAATACCATATATACCAAATACCTCTAAGACTGTCCCCAGTGGGGTTTTTATATGTGATATTAACACTCCTCACATAAGTATACAAAACCCTGCTCAAAACAGACTTTTTTCCTCCTTTTATCCACTTGCACATTTGGATAGCTGACTGATGAAGTACAGAGGAGAAATTTTGTCATTTCATTGGCTGCTTTTTGTGAACAGATGGTTCTTCATATTCTTCCGATTTACCTTTAAAGCGAATATAAACTCAACCTGCAAACAGGATCATTTTAAAGTATAATTACAATGCAAGAGCCCATTTTCAAAATCTACATGCACAGAACAATAGTTTTTATCTATGGAGTGTTAAGCCAGCCTGCCCGAATAATTAACACAAGGCAAAAAGAAAACACAAGGGAAAATCAGATTCATAGCACAGTCATCAACGAAGTGTTGTTGCAGTATTTCCCTTTAAATAAAGCTGGCAGCTGTGTAGGGTAAGCTGCCTTCCCCCTTTCCTGCAGCTATGCGTTGTAAAGGCTAGCTGGTCTGGGGCTCATTCATAGCAAGCTAGAGAGGGAAGACTAGCCTAATACAGGCTGGATAGGAAACGTGTTCATTCAGTGGAGAACGAACCCACTTTTTGTCAGAGCTCTACAGCACTTCCAGCACCATTATTCATGAGCAGGTGCACATCCCATGAAAGTAATCTTTTGCAAGTGAGCTATTTCTAGAAAACACTGATCTAAAGTCTTTAAAGGATTCCAGTGCAAGAGAGATGGAGAACTGACTGGGAAATAAAGTCAGGTTTGGTAACTCAGAACAGTGAAAAGTTACTTCTATGTATTTCTTAAACACAGCTACAACTTAGAAAGCCTGATTCTTCCCAATTAAGCACCATGAAATTTAAGCAAATTTCCAAAATTTGAAAGCAGCCTTATCTTTCACACAGTTCCAGCATTATTATTAGTGCCTCCAAAACAATCCTCCCACTTAAGTTCAGCAACTAGATTCTGAACAAATCCTGGATCATAATCCAAATCAATCCACTAATTCCACCCCAAAACTACTACTTTTTCCTTCCCCGTTTCACCACCTTTCCAGGGATGGAGATGAGGCTAATTGGGCAGTAGTTTCCCAGTCCTCCTCCTTGCCCTTTTTGTAGATGGGAGTAATAAGGGCCTTCCTCCAAACACAAGGCACCTCATGCATTCTCCATGATTTTTTCAGCTTCAGTAGCATCCAATGTAGGTACATGGTTGCAAACTCACTTATCTATCTCTGCCTCAGCTCCACTAACACTGCACAGCTGCATTATATATGTATATGCATATATGCATACTCATTCCTGAATAACCTATAAAAAATATAGCAAGAACACAAAATATAACCCTATGCCAACAAGTTACTTAGAGGTAAGGGAAAGCTACTTGATTAAGACTTACAAGATCCCATGGCTATAATATAGGGGTGATGCCTCTTAAAATGATCCATCAGTCACAAAAGATGCAAGATGTAAATCTCATTTTTTATTGAAAGGGTTTTTAAGTAGTAAAGACATATTTTATTCATCACAATCTTGCTTCTTAAAAAACAAAGCAAACCTATAATGCAGTAATCAAATTCACTTCTTTGGAATTACTACTTAGTTACATCAAATCAAAAGTCCATGGAAAGACACTGATGTTAAAGGTCAGACTATTAAAGCCATTTATTAGAAATGGTAGCCAGGCATAACACTAGTTATATCTTCAAACAGAAAGGAAACATGATTCAAGTACTAAAGTTTAAAAACCACAGCACATTATTTCAGCAGCAATGGCACTGGAATTCTGGAATCATCAACAAGCATAGTTCCAACACATGAAATAACTGCGCATAACAAAGATGAACATTCACCACAGAAATCTTTTTGTTTCCATAGATGTATCAACAAACCTGCTTAAGATGTCTAAATCTGCCTCTGCAGTATTAAGGATAAGTATTTAGCTTCAGAGGAAATTATACACAGAACCTTACTTTTTAGAAGTAGATTATCTTCCTTTTAAAACGTATGCAGTCATGCTAAGCATCTGAAAAGCAAACTCCACTCCAAACTCTTGTAAATTACATTTTTAAGTAGAATGAAGTGCTCATAAAACACCTCCACAGTTTTGTATTTGTACTACTGGGAAAAAAAAATCATTTGCCTTATGAGATTTAATGTCTCAGATATTTTATTTCTCCCACCATAACCATATTAATAGTGATTTTTCAATTAAGCAAACCTTACCCTGTGAGCAAGAGAAACCTGAGCCGTGAGCTTGAGTGTTCCACATGTTTTGCAGTGTGCTATAAACAAAAAGGACCAAGAAAATCAAAAAAAGCTTTATTTTAGCTGAACATTTCACAAAGATAGCAAAGGGTGATTCCTCATCTCCTGTGTGAACTTCTGCCAACTTCTCACAGTCCAAACACAGAAATCCTTTACACTCCAAAGTCTTGACCCCTGTCCACTAGTTTTCATGTTCACATGAAGTTTATAATGACAAAGATTATTCTTGGTTACCGTCATGGTTTTATTTTATTGTAAGGATATATCCTTATATCATGCACATCTTAGTGACTACCATGAGCACTGCATTAAAAATGTGCATTACAAAGAACAGAGACCAGGCATGGAAAATTTCAGCTCAAAATGGAAGTTACAAGCACATCAAAGAGAGGAAATATAACAAAGTCTTACAACCTTGACTGTGATGGCTATTGCCACAAACAGCTATAGCAGAAAGGAGGCCAAACAGTGACATCACAGTTCTGTGTAATTGGGCTTCTAGGTAGATGGAGTTCTACCTGAAACAAAGCACAACAGTACATATGTAATTTTAAAGGATTTTTGACGTCTTATTTAATTAATTTCATTTACCTTGCTTGCAGCTACTAATTTTGAAACCTGTTTCTTGATTGAAAACTGTCAGTCACTGACAGCTTCCAGGACAGCTGAGGTTCGCAGATGTATAGTGAAGTCAGATAACTTTTGAGGAACTTAGGCTATTTGACAAAAGATTTGCTAGGGAAAATTCTGTCTCATATGTAAATTCTTGCACCAGGAATAAAAATGCTGATCATGCCAAATCAATTAGATGAGTGGTCAGGTTGCGTGCACTAATTAAACACAAGCTGACACAAAGGAAAAGCCAATTCTATTTAGATATCAGAGAGAAGATCCTGACTACTAAGACTTTGTATGCAAAGAATCTTCACAGACATTACTACTGATTATTCCAGTCATTACTATAAAACACTTGTATAATAATTCTTACCTGCTGCTTTAGCCATGCCACCTGATCTCCTCACAGAATCACAGAGGACTTCGCTGTAACTGTCCACTAAGATGTATTCTTTAAAGCATACCATCTAAACATGCTGCATAAAACCTGCAAAAATATAGGTGCTCAGATTCAATTTGTTCTGATTAGTGCCTACATTTTCCTGACATTCTAAACCTTCATCATTAAGCCTTTGCCTATATACTGGATTAGTTTTACTTCCTATTCATCTGCCCTTCCCAAGCCCTAGGTGCCAGTTTTGATAGAGCTGAGCTTCTGTTACACATCACCTTTGCAAAAGTACGAATCAAGCTTTCACTTTCATTACTCCTCCTTATGACTCACTTCTACTACAAAGCCACAGGGACGTAAAGAGGAATATGATAACCAGCTTAAAATAAAAGAACATCCTCAACACATGCTTATTTATTCCCATACTTTACAAAAGAAATGCTTCATAAGCCTTTATGTCTTTGATATTCAGTTGTATTATCAGTCAGAAGCTAAGTGTTCTGTGGAATAAAGACCGTGCCTTTATTCATTAGGAAGTGCAAAGAGTTCATTCGACATTAAGAGAGTCAATGAAGTACTTTGTTGATAAATTAGCTGTCAGAGAGCTCTGGACCAATGCTAGTCTGTACTAAACTAGCAGTACAAATGTACCTTGGGTTCAATTACTAAACAATTAGTTGAGAAATTCTTCCTTCTCCTGAATGGGTATAAGGGTAAATGAATGACAAAGTATTAAAAACGGCTTCT
>JAOEHX010055003.1:0-18202 GCA_025448015.1 Bolborhynchus lineola
TCCCTAATGAAGAGTCCCTCTCCAGCATCCCTATAGGCCCCCTTCAGATACTGGAAGGCTGCTATGAGGTCTCCACAGCCCCAACTTTCTCATCCTATCTTCATACAGGAGGTGCTCCAGTCCCATGGTCATCCTCGTGGCCTCCTCTGGACTTGTTCCAACAGTTCCACGTCCTTTTTATGTTGAGGACATCAGAACTGCACACAATACTCCCAAGTGAGGTCTCACAAGAGCAGAGTACAGGGAAAGAAAAAAGTTTTTCAGCATCACCAGGGAAGGCGATTGTGCTGTTTTTGAAGGACTCTGATACTATACAACTACACCTGAAAATGGAAAACAGGCTAAACAAGGTGCCAGTGCCTAAAATCCATCTTCTATGAAATAACTGCACATACAAGTTGGAAGCTTGGATCAGGAAGGTGACACCTTGGGTGTTTTTTATGCTTGCTTGTTTCCTTAAAATAAATATTAATATAGGGGTTTCGATCAAGAAATCTGCCCTTTTGTCAGCACAGATTCCTGCAAGTTTGTTTCTGTACAGTTCCCACGTCGGAGCATGCTTTGCATAATTACAGCACTGCTGAGTTAAATCCCTTCTTTCCTCCATACATGCACAGTTCCTTTGGGCAGCTGAGTGAAATGGCACACAAGGGGAAATGGGAAGAGGCCCAGCTGGTGTTTCTCTGGAAAGCCCCATGCCATCCCAAGTAACCCTGAGAGCACTCTGTAACTTTTCAAGCTGAGCAGCTGGCAGAAGCCTCCTGAAGGCAGGCACCCAGGCTGTGCTTACTGAGATAGCAGCTTGTTGGCAAGGGTTTTTTGGATGGGAGACAAAAGCAGCACAGGGAATAGCAAGGCTACTCCTTCTCCCAAAACTGAAGTGGCTGGCACAGAAGCAGAAAGAACAGATTTTTCACTTACGGCTTTCCCCTCCAAAGTTGTATTCTACCATTCCCTCCACAATCTCAATAGCATGGGCTAGTTAAGGGGTAATCAATAATATTGTTCACTGCAGGATGCAAACTAACATGCATAAAGAATATCCTTGATTAACCACATTAAGGGCACTGACACTTATTAGCTTTGTAAACAAGCAGAGCAGTGGACACCACTGTCCCCATGTTAATTGTTACCAGTGTGCGCTGGAGGCAATCACTTATCAGAGGTAACCAGAGTAACCTGATGCAGAAAAGCCAGGAAAACACAACACACAGCTGCTTGTTTGGAGTGCCAGCAAAGAAAATAAGCCCTTTTGCAGTGATCAGGGATGACACAAGGAGCTGATCCAACTCTCTCACTGAAGAGAATGGTCCTAATGTCTTGCTTGTGCTTCCTTTTCAATGATGCCATTCCTGATAGCCTGAGTGATCCCAGTTCAACCAGTTCATCTCTGTATGGTGGTGGAAAACTATTCACTTGTTATTTTTTGCTAGCTAGCTTTGTGCATTATATCCTGGTCACACAGAACTTAAGCCATGAGTAGAACCAGCATAAAGCAAAGACCTACAGTGTGAGGCTGGGAGAAGCAGAACACCAAATTTTTGGTGGCAGCAAACTGGGATACTGATCCTTTGTGAGCATAAGGAAGAAGCTGAACTATTAAACAGAACAAAGACAAAATTTACTCTGGTTTTAAAGCTACAGTTCAAGAACCACCTTATTTGAAAGTTCAGGGTGGCAACCCTTGAAAATCATGTGGAATATCGGACCATGCAGGTGCTGGATGTGATTAGCAGAGAAACCGAGCTTGCTGTCAGAAATCCAAATCCACACTCAAGATAAAGAGGAACAAGTAGCTCATGGAACACCCACCACTGTGGCAGAACTATCAGATCCAGGAAACAAAGGCCACTCTTTTCAGGCTTCTATAAGGGACAGTACTCTGTTACAGGTCCAGAAATCAGAGTTCCTTTTGGTTCCAGACTGGGTCCTGATAGGCACAATCCAAACCTGCCTTTCTTAGAGTGTGTGGCTTTGTTGAAGCAGAATTATGAAACCAGGATGTAAACCAGGTTGATAATAACCAGGATAAACATGTCACAAGATCCAAAGCTAACAAAAAGGCACAAGAACTATCTGAACCCCTATGAGTACAGTCTCTGGCATGGGCCACAAGCTGAACTCAAGGAATACAAAGTCTAATCAGCAGTACTGCATTGCAGAGCAAATCACAGCTGTGGCTGAAATTAAGACATACCCTACAGAGCTGCTTTAAAGATGACATGCCTTAAGACCAGTTCATTCAGTGCTGCTTATAAAACTATTATTAATAAATGTGCTACATCTTTAAGGTTTTAGTCCATGTCAAAGCAGAAAACAAAAGAACATAGATACAAAGATGTTTTCTTTTATCGAGACACCCTTTTTTTCCTGCAGAAAATCCTACAGAGGATTCCTGAAGAATGTGATGCCCGAATCCACCATGCTGTTTACACACAGAAATCTCCTGCACGAATTAAGTGATGTTTCCGGCTAACACTAAGTGGTCCCTCAGCACTACCACTGGTGAAAGACCAGGTAGCCCTGATACACAAGCTGGTAACAGAGAAAGAGCAGCTCACACTATGACAACACATGAAGGTTTTATCCAAGTCTTCAGCGGGCACATTCCTGCTGCGCAGTGTAACACGGAGATGTGGGAGTCAGCTCTGAGCTGGCAGTGTCCTGCCAGGCTTTCTGGGGTGCTAGAGGCAGCCTCATGTGCAGGTTAATTTAGCTCTCAGCCACACAGAGCTGCATGTCACTACAGCTAGGATGCTTCCAGCTCAGCTACTGCTTGCCCAGGGATCATGGGGATTTCTACCCATTATAGCATGTAGGGCAAACATACCTTCTGCTGCAATGGTCTAGTGTGAACGCTGTTTTGCAGTACATTTACAGTCACTCAAAACAGGCTGGCTGAAAGCCTTAAAATATCACCAAGCAATCTTGGAAGCAATTAGAGATGATTTTAGACTGCAACAATATTCTGAAAGACTCCTCAGTAACACTTGGCTTTGTTCAGAATAATAGCCTGCAGTTACTGTATCCTCCACAAATTACTCCACACTAGCAGTATTGCTGTAATGCTGCTCACTTTCACAATGTATAAATAGTACCTCCTTCTATGTAACAAAGGATGGTGAAAACACAGGTTTCTAATAGATGCCTGTCCTTCAACTTTGAGCCTCTCTAGGCAGGTGCACTACAAGGTAAGATTACTTCAGCAAAGCATGGGCGAAATCCAAACCCCAGCTTGGTATTCTAGCCTTTAAAATTGAAAGTTTACATCAATAAAACTATTGTTTAAGGATTAAGTTGAAACAGAAACTCAGGAAACTTAAAGCCAATTCACCTGTGGAACAGTGTTTTCCCCACTGACTTTGACCTGTGCTCAGCTTACATACCACTTCTTAGGAAGGTCGCAAGAGAACCCTATTAGGCATTTGCAAACCACATTTCAATGCAAGCAATCTGCTTGCTAAATTCAAGGGACCCATCTCAAGCACATGCTGAATGGCACTGTCAAACCTACTCCTTATTCTTGCAAAAGACACAAGAAAACAATGATAAATGGTAACAGTTAACATACAGAGATGAAATAGAACTCTTCAGTTCACTTCAAGGAAGAGGTCAGTCCCCTGTTACACACAATGGGATGGAGAAGTGGGATGATGGACACCTGGGAGGTGCAATGGATGCAAGCCCCAATCATTCCACTAGCAGAGGATCAGCCAGTATCACCCTGTGCGAGACACTCAGTTTCATCATAACTCTCACACAACAGTTTCTGCTTCTCTCAAAACCCTTGACAGCACATGATGAACAAGAACCGCTGCACTCATCTGCCACATTGCTAGAAGCAAAACTGGGAATCTGACTTGATTGTCTCTGAAATATCAGTAAGACCAGGGACAAATACATGCATGCAAACCCACAAGTTTCAGTTACTTCTTTTGGATATTTCTTGAACACTTAGTTTGCTTGGTTTCATACAGCTTCAGCTGCATGAAGTTTGAAGCTCCAGCAATAACAAGACATTTCTCATCAGTATAAGGTACTCTGAGGCACCTTGCATGTTTCAAGTGATACAAGCCATCTGAAACATCACTAGAACTATGTTTTATTAATCCTCTGTTGGAGGAGGTAAAGAAGTTGCTTGCCAAACATGCAAGATGGGTGCAGCATGACTCTCACAGAAGACAGCTTATATGAATCTTGTATTCATATACGAGTATGTCATCCTCAGTAGGATGAGAGAGGGATGCTGGAACCAGAATCCCTAACCTGGGAAATGTCCAGGTAAAGAATAGCCAATATAATCTGGTTTGGCTGTGGAAGTTTAGCTCAGCTCTTAATTATAAGCCATTTATAAAGGTCTTTGCAGAGTTTCAATGTAAATACAGTCAATAAACATGTTTTACATCCATAAGGAAGTACTGTAGTACTTAAGGAAGGTTTCTGTGTGATGTGGACAACATCAGGACAAACTCGATTACGGATAATTAATAACATGAGCAGAGCCTTGGATACATTACAGATTCATCCCATTTTAGCATCACATAATCTTGTTTCTTTGTTACAAAAGAAAAATGTTTCATGATTAGAGAATTCACTTTAGTTACAGGCATGGAGAAAGAATACCAAGGTGAATTTATGTAAAATCTTCATCTGGCCTTATTTTTTCCTCCAGGTGGTAAAGTCTTCTTGTGTTCCCCTGATGGGTACTCTTCAGCTGCATTAGTGCCATATTTATTACCACCTCACAGAAAGAAGGAGGAAAAATTAAAGCTAACTTGTTTCAGTTGCTACTCTCGTATAACGTAACATTCTTCTGCTTCGCAGCAATACATAGTGACCAAAATCTGTGCTTAAGTCTCATGTTAGTTATTGAAAACCACTAAAAACTGGCAATAAACAGTAAAGCTGAAAAACAAAGAATAAGCTACAAATCTTAGACAACGCAAGCCAATTCAGAGACATTTTCTCCACTCAAATTGCACAATAAATGGTACAATTTTACCTTTTTCAGACTGCAAAGTTTATTTCTTTAACATACACTGACATATACTTAATCAGCTTCTTGAAGTTAAAATTCAAGTATCCAGCAGGAGGAATCAATAACCTTACATGAAAAAGCACCATTTGATATTTTTACCTTCACTTCCACATATTCTATATACATTCAACTCTTCCTTTAAAAAAAAGCAATGGAAGATGAAGAGGTGGAAGGGAAAACTTCCTCTTAAATCTCTTCAGGACTTAAAAACCAGATTCCAGTGCAGTAATAAACTTGACTACATACAATGTTGTTAAACAGACGGTTGGAAAGCTCCACAGAAAAGCAGACCCCTCTCACAGACAAGAAAAAGGCTATGAATAGTAGAAACCAGAGATGATCTAAGAGAATAATTTTATTTATCATCCACCAGATGTGTAATGGTATTAATTTTATATACCAAAGGGGTTATTTTCACCAGAACACCTAATTTGACATTGCATAACTATATTTGTGTTTTCAGTTAAGCATTTATACATACCCAAAAAGTCAAACTAGTTGAAGTTTGCTTATTTCATAGAATCACAGAATCATAGAATAGTTTGGGTTGGAAAGGACCTGAAGATCATCCAGTTCCAATGCCCCTGCCATGGGCAGGGACACCTCACTCTAAACCATATCATCCAAGGCTCTGTCCAACCTGGCCTTGAACACTGCCAGGGATGGAGCATTCACAGCTTCCCTGGGGAAGGCATTCCAGTGCCTCACCACCCTTACAGTAAAGAACTTCTTCCTCATATCCAGTCTAAACTTCCCCTGTTTAAGTTTGAACCCGTTACCTCTTGTCCTATCACTACAGTCCCTAATGAAGAGTCCCTCCCCAGCATCCCTACAGGCCTCAATTTAAATCTGTAGAGTTACCTGATCTACAGGTTTGAGAATTATGGACTACACTTCCACAGGAGTATAAGGAAATACTACTACTAATTTTAGTGATATGGTCAGAATCACCCCTGAGACTCAGGTAACTTACACCTTTCTGTAAACTCCAGTGAATCACTACTTGCACTACTACATGCCTCAACACTTGCAGATCTGGTCCAAGTAACATGTTAAGTCAAAATCACACCAAAGCACAGCAGGGTCCCTGAAAATCTAGTTCCCCTAAAGGTACTGAGGACGTTGCCATTTCTTCATGCAGTCAGAACTCCACCTGGATCTCCTGGTCCACTCCTTGGAACACCACAAATGCATTATAATAATTTTCCCATGAGTTTTGACATTCTAAAGGTCAGCTTTCTGAATGACACACACTGGCATAGCCCCTATCAAGTGCTTCTAGGACAGCCTGGAAGCAATTTCCAAGTATAAAGCATTCATTTTTGGTTCTTGTAATCACAGGATTTATCCCAATCCATTTTGAGAATTATCCCCATAGAAATAACAGGTTTCCATTATCATAAAAGTTAAAGATTAAATAAGCTTCCTGCTGCTGCTTCATTTTGGTACCCTTTAATCATAGAAATTGTCATTTCTAATAGTTGAGCCAAAGTAAATTCTTTAATGTCACCACACTGAATCTACAATATTTTCATGTTAATTTGTAGGTTTCTCATGCATTCTTATTCCATGCTTTGAATATACTTGAATCCAAAACCATTTTCCTGAAATACACTCCAAATATTCAGAATCCAAATGCCACAGAGGAATCTGTAATTTATAGAAAGCCTTAACTTTTGCTTAGCTTTGTAATTCTCTCTGTATTAAATCACCTTTATTAGATATTCTTAGAGTGCTTTACCAGAGTGGTCATTGCTTGAAAATATGGCTTCAGTCATATTTGAGGTATTGGGCTCCTACTCCTGTTTGCAATGATCCCTTAACACAGAGGGAAGAATAAAAATACATGGGGCAGACTTACAAGGACAGATACAAATCAATAGGAAGATGTCATTGAGTACAGCATCATATCTAAGTGAGTGTCAGCTGCAAAAGATGTGGCTAGTTGCAAACTACAATTATCTAGAATTACCACTAGCTTCATTTTCATCTGGTATTTTTCATCACAAACTCTTGCTGTCCTCCACATGCTCGGAAGAATTAACAAGTACAGCTTCTGCTCCTAGAGAAGATCTCGTCTTTTGGGTAGCTTTACTTCAAATAATTTCTCTCTATGAATAAGTTTTCCCAAACTCAATATTTAGTGACAAAAAGGCCTGAAGTAATCAGGGACATTTACGTTCTGATGTGCTGCCAAACGTGTTCAAAATGGCCTGTGTCCTAAAAGCAGGATTTAAGTTTTTACATACACACACGTGAATATATATGTAATGATTATATATACATACATAAAAGGTTGCATTATTCAACAAACAAAGACAGTTTTGAGATACCTCATTATTTTGTTAGTTAACCATATTAAAACTTTTGTGCCACATTCAACTGCTTCTAAAGGATTTAGAATATTGCAAGTCCTGGGCAAAGGGACATAGCTGTTAGTTTTAATAAATGACTGACACATCACTCCACAGTCAGCAAATATCTGTTTTCAGGCCGTTTTGAAGATCTTTATGTTAAGAACATTAAGCCCTTGTATTGAAGGAGACTCAGAGAAGTCATGGCTCCAACATCCAGCCCCTGGAAAGGCCAAATGCAGTCCATTCTGATAGAGATAACTAACTTTCACATAAACACCTTCAGTACTCCGAAGGCAGAAACCTCTACAGGCAGCCTTTTCAAGTGCTTCACTATCCTTTACCCTGGAAAAGTTCTTCCTAGTTTAAATAATCCTCACTTCAAAGATATCCATATTTCTTACCCTAGACACCCTGGTACATGGATTATTCCTCTCCTCTTTGCAGAAACCTTTCAAGTATTTAAAACCTATGGTTAACCAACGATTAGTTTTCCAGTGATCGTTTTCAGAGACTGTAATCTGTGTGGGAGTTGTTCAACACACAACATGATCTAATGGTAAGGATAACCAATAAGAGATACGGCTAGCAACATGCTCAGTCCATGAACACACAGTGCTCCAGACAGGCAGCTTTATCTGCTCACTGCCTGGTTGTCACTTTGAGGAAAAATTAATGTCACAACTCACAAAGACGATAGTAATAAAATAAGACATCAGTTAGAAACTTGGAAGCATCTTGCACAATGAAGAGAATCACAACAGACAACACCTCATAATGCTTTTAAATACTCAGGGTAAGAAAGACTGCAGAGAAATTTCGTATCTGTGCTTTTGCTGTAGAGTACTGGCATCGTATCAGAGTTCAGCATCCAGAAATGAATGATGCTTTGGAGCCCCAGACACAGCCCAGACCTTCACTAGGGGACCAGCAGGCCGGCAATCACAAAGTGGCACGCTGGAAATACACTTCCATACTGGAAGCACAGGTATTTTTACCTGTCTGATGCAACCCATCAAATCTGCCTACAACTGCTCCAGATGGCTGATGGAAGACAAAAACATTCCTATGGTTGATTTGTTTATGCATCTGCAAGAGAGCCCTGCAGATCCCACTAGCACTGTCCCAGAGTACAACAGATATCTGGACAAGGCTGGCAACCTGCAGCCTACCCCACAGCACAGGGGGAGGTACCAAAACCAGACACAGTCTGTGTGAGCTTGCAAGGATATGACAAATGTCTGCTGCACACTGTGACAAACAGGATGTCTTTGAGAGGTCTCAGGTAGGGTAATACTGAGAACACTGATTTTGGTGTACAGTGAGCAGTCATCACTTGCTCTTCCATGCACTACATTTACAATATGTAGCAGCAATGGACATCAGTGAAGTAAATAAAAAAGCTGATATCCAATGGATCAGATTAGTTTTGCATCTGATGACCAATGAGGAAAGAAACAGTTATGAGGCAAGTTTAAGGAAGGGAAACCTTAAAAAAGAGACCAAAATAAGATGGTACAGTACCTACAAGACAGTATCTCATGGCTAATGACTACCTCACTTGTACAAAGGCGTACATTCACATTTTTGAATGGCGTATTTGAAACAAACTCTTGAAGCAATGAGGTTTTCAGTCTCCATCTAAAGCTGTTTCTGACTAGACACACTGCTGGTTGCTGCAACCTAAAATCCACTTGATAATCTGAATATGAAGATCTTATTCTTTCTAGGCTAAATAATCCAGCTCACTCAATCTCCCCTCTTTTCTCCTACTCCCATCATATCACCTCTCTCCTTCCAACTCTCTGTCCAGGGACCACACCTCCTCTGAAGTACTGCATTCAATGCTGGGTACTCCAACAAATCCTTCCTAGAATTCTGTTACCATAATCAATTAGGAAGCACTGGAACTCCAATAATCACCATTCCTTCAGAAGTCATGGGGAAGACTAAATACCCAACCCAAACCATACCCCAAAAGCCCAAACAAGCATGATAGGTAGTGTCACTGTTGGCCTTTATTAAGCCCTGTCTCAGTTTCTCAAAGACATCTTTAGAGAAGCTACATTTCCTCCAGGCCCTTTGCAAACTCAGTGGTAGATACCAATCCAACAATTCTGACTTTAAATTATCTTTCCCCCCACTCTGAAATACAAGTGGTAATTAAAAATACTGATTTCCAGTACAACCCATAATTAGGAATTGAGAATGTGCAGGCTCTGCCAGAAATGACAACACATATGTGCTGTGAGAGCTAAGATACCACCACTTGCTGGGCCAGTGGACAAAAGTGATGTTGAAAGGCCAAAATCCCAGGTCATCTAACTTGGCTGGGAGTATTTTGCTTAAAGATTAAGCTATTCCAAGTTTGAAAGAAAACTGGTAAATGTGTTTTGCTGCTTAGTTTCCAGCTTACACAATTCTGAAACACTTTTGCTTCTTAAATTTAGTCTGATTTGAAATTAATTATTATAAAAATACGGATGCTCTAAACCCCAGGAATGCAATTCTTTAGGGACTGCAAAACACACTTCATTCTATCTTAGTGCCTGACTGCTGCTTTTAGCTGTTTAAAATAGAAAACAAACGTTTCCACACAATCATGTCTAGGTCACTGAAATAAATTACAGTACTTGCATGAGATTCACTATCTAAAACCTTCAATCCAGCTTCAGCCTGGATTAAAAAGATGCAAGGAATTAAGGCAGAATGAGAACACATGACCTTTTCGAGACAGATCTCCATGCAGCTCCATCTAAAAAAGGTGGGATTAGAAAGGTCCAACTATGACATCAATACTATGACCTACAAAGAATTACAAAGAGTTAACTACACGTACTACAGCTAGTTTAACTGAGCAATTCCTCTGTGTTGGGGAGAGTGAGTGTGTGTTCTGCTTACAGTGGTATTTATGAGATTGATGCCACTGAACCAAATTGAAATAAGGCCTTAATCCATGATTCTTGTAAGATGGAACAAAGGGAATTTCTCCTAAGCAAAGAAACACATACAAGACATCGATCTTTTGAGCTGCCAATATTTACTTCTGGTCTATGCTTACCATTTTTATATGGAGAGAACACTATTGCTTAATTATTAACCATAATGAAAATTAAATCCATTTTCTCCATTGGAAATTATGATACTGAAACACTGTAATAAGATGACAGACAGGCAACCAACAACGTATAATTACTTGATCTACTACTTCCTCTTGATTGTCAAGGCTTATTATAAATAACAGACACTACTCCTTCCTGCCAGAGGCTTAAGGCATGCTTCATTTTAATGGTATCTAGACAGCTAAAGAATACAGCTACCATTAAAGGAATCTTCAATGGCACCAGCATGCCTCAAGTAATAGAACTAGCTGGTTAATTCTTGCCCGTGCTTATTCCTCCATTTAATTTGTCAGATACAGTAAAATTAATGAGATAACAGGTATTAAGAGTGTTTCTAGCATTGGGAATCAACTACTGAGGAGAAACAGAACCTCTTGACCAAATTCCTTCTCCTTTTAGCTTAAATCTGGCCACACCCCAAAATGTTTTTGTGATTTAAATAATTTACACTCAACCAGTCAAGATGTTTCGTATCCTACATATAAACCCTTCCACAAGGATTTCAATGGGAATTTACTGTCTCTGACAGTGGCACACATTTTAGAATAAGTACAATGCAAAACAAAGTCACAATGGAAGGCAATCGCACTCACTAATGTAACCAAGAGCTCTACGTAGTCTTTTCTCTTTTAGGTATAATGAATTGCAAAACTTAAGATTCATATGATTGCTTCACCTCAGTTTAATTACTCGCCCAAGAGAACACCGCATGCAGAACCAGTGCCAGCTATACTCCCTGATTCACAGTTTAAACACTTCTGAAGATCATCTCTCTGCTTGTGTGAGAGGAGAGGAAAGCCCCGTGTTACAGACGGTAAAATTACACGAGGCAGGGAAGGTGACAAATCGAGGTTTACCAACCCTTGAATTATACTGAGTGGTTTTTAACTTCAACTCCTTTTGGAACTCTGCCAAGGATAGTATCAAGGGATGCTTTAGAGCAACATATTCTGTGTGCAAAAGTGCCAAGAGAATATGTTAGAGAAATTAAATCATTCTGTTCCACTCCTCGGCACTCATGGAAGCCTGAGCAGAGGCTGATAATTAGCTGATTTGCATGGACTCAGTGCAGAACAGGGTTCAAAAGAATTCCAGTAGCATAATCTTTTAGGGGCAAGCCAGCGTGGCCCGACTGGCTACCCTGCATGTCTTGTCATCCCTCTGTCTGAAGCAAGACAAAGCCGTTTTTAGCTGCACAAGGATGGGCGGATAGATATCTGAAAATAGCTGCATCTGCAGTTTTACAGTTAAATACGTAATTTCCTCACAAAGAGTCTCATCACTCTCCCATTTAAATGGGCTACAAAAGCTGGATCAAGAGAAGCAATGAATCCGACCCTCATCCAACTTTCCTGTAGGAAAATAGTTCTTGGGTTTATGCAACAAGGCCAGGGTGGAAGAGCCTTGGGTGACATGGTCTAGTGTGAGGCGTCCCTGTCTATGGCAAGGGGGCTGGAACTGGATGATCTTAAGGCCCTTTCCAAACCAAACCCAAACTTTAGGTAATATGGAGCAGCACAAAGGCTCTATGGAACGTGTGATTACCCTTGGAAATACCAGAGATTTCTCTATTAAGGAATACTGACCCCAAGCCAAATAATGTAGAATTATCAGGTGCCAAGTACTACTTGTTCATGAGAACCTCATTTTCAGGGATGACATACTCCAACAGCAAACACTATCTCCCTCAGGCATAGCTGGAAGCAAGCACTCACCAGTGTGTATGCAGAGCTGCGCCTGGGACTCAGCACCTTAGGTCCCTGCTCACTGTGCTGGCAACCAGGCCTCACACCACTTCATGTCTGGTAAAATCTGTTCCTCACTTCTCCATCACTCCTCACCACAGTGCAGCTCTCCCAGACAGTGTTCTAAGTACAATGTCCCAGGTAGTGGGCTTTTTTAGGCACTGTGCTGATCCATCTCAGAGCAGATCAGCCCCCAGAAGTTTGGCATTCAAAAGGATTTGAACACTCCTCTTCCCACTACCACTGCTTTGCTCCACTTTGCTAACTTGTCCACCAACTGCAAACAAAGTGACCATGCAATCCAAGGTACCTCTTACAGCTTATGTGTTGTTCTGATATTTTCTTGTGAAAGAAAAGGGAGGTTGAAGCCAAAGCATTATTTCAGTCAATTGTCTTTGAGAATGAGCATTCTGGAGTCATTTCCTGCACGTTGTAAATTATCTCTACAGGTTTTAAGACGATGCGAGTGAGGTTTAGATTGAAATACAACTACTACTTTTCCTGTATATAGCAATCTATCTTCTCAAGCTTCAATTCTCACATTTTAGGCATCTCCTGAAGCCTGCAACAGTATTATCATGGTAAGTCTAGTATGAGACTTCAGCTACAACAAACCATTTTCTATATAAAGAAGAACAGTTACAACTGCACGTACCTCTGGTCCTATACTGCTAATGATCTGCACACAACTCCAGAATCACTGTAGTGTATCTGTCTATAAGCTGATCAATTCTGGATATGCAACATGCATTTGAGCAGTAATACTCTTTCTGATGATGCAGCTTCATATCCTGCTTATGAAACACCAGCCTGAAAGCTGTTGTCAAAGTTACACAAATCTTACATCTAATCTACTACGCAAACATCTATTTTGGAATCCTGTCAAGGAACTCATTTTTAATGCTTCCACAACATTTGCAAGATGAAGAGAAAAAAAAGAAAGCAGTGTTCTGTGTCAACAGGATCCTCCTCTTCATGGAAATTAAATGCCAAAAACAAATATGGAATTCCCTCATGTGGCCCTGCTGTTTTTTTTCACTGTTTTCCCAATAGACTTCAGAAGAGAAGCCTACACATGGATTTTAAAGGAATAAAACTCTTACATTGCAGAAGAAAAAAACCCAATGCCCTATATTTAGAATCATGGAATAGTTAGGGTTGGAAAGGACCTTAAGATCATCCAGTTCCAACCCCCCTGCCATGGGCAGCGACACCTCACACTAAATCATGCCACCCAAGGCTCTGTCCAACCTGGCCTTGAACGACACTAGTGATGGAGCATTCACAACTTCCCTGGGCAACCCATTCCAGTGCCTCACCACCCTTACAGTAAAGAATTTCTTCCTCATATCCAATCTAAACTTCCCCTGTTTCAGTTTGAACCCGTTACCCCTTGTCCTGTCACCACAGTCCCTAATGAAGAGTCCCTCCTCAGCTTCCCTATAGACCCCTTCAGGTACTGGAAGGCTGCTATGAGGTCTCCACGCAGCCTTCTCTTCTCCAGGATTTCTATGAGCATTTAAAGCTGTGAATCTTCTGCATGAGGTACATTGATAGAGCTAGTGCAGCACTTGGAGTGAGATGAAGTTTACAGATGTTACCAAGTAATTTTGAGAACAGATGAAAAGACAAGCTTTAGACACGGAAGCCGTATTTTTAGGACTGAAACAGAAATAGCGAAGTTGAAGCTAAATGCATGTTTTACTTGAGCTTTTTTTACACTTTGTCTTCTGCTGATCTTTCTGGCAACATCTGCAGCCACTGCTCACAGCCCCCAGGATGAAGGTGGCAACAATTTAGAGCGACGATAACAGAGGCAGAGAAGAATGTACTGGCGTAACAGGTGGGTCCCTTCTGTGGTAAATCACAATCCCAACTTGATGGAAATGAATTTCCACTCATTATCATCAAACATCGCTAGGTAAGGCAGCTCTCCTCTCCTATGTCCAAGGTCTGTAGGTATAAACCCCTGCTGCCCTCTCTGCACCTTCCACGACTCCCACTGAGTATGTCCCTCTTTTGCTTCTTCTCTCCTCTGTTCAGAGAGCCCCCAGCTCTTCACACACTCCCTGTTCTGTTGAATTGGTGAGCTCTGCTGTTATTCAAGCCACTGACTCCTTTCCTAATTCTCACACTCGTCTAATTTCTTCTCTTCATCATACTTACTCCTACATATGTATCTCAACATACTTCCTTTTTCATACTTTCCTCCTTGTCGCCTTTCTCCAAATACAAGTTGTTTATGTCCTTCCAATTCTGACTCCACTACTTATTCCAATTTCTGCACCACCAACCACCTTTATCTTTGACCGTTCCTAAGGCATTTAAAACTTGTTTACCAGGCAGGGAGGCTCCTCACACAGGCAAGCCTCATTAACACTCAGTCCAAACCCTGGTTCAAGTTCCAATTTGATTGCATGTCCCACCCCAGACAATGCTGCTTATGGTGCACTCCTACGTCAGAAATAGAGTTAACATTTTCCTACCTTAATATTATCACTATGAGGAAAAAGAAAGAGAGGGAGAGGCTGCAGCCTTAATAATCCTTGAAGAATTCAGGTGTAAAACTCTAAGGAGAAAAGGAACAGTCTTTTGAAAGCCCTGACAAACTTGGATGATTTTCTATGCATAACAGACATCTCTGACTCAATACCACTTTGGCCATCTTATTGAGTACAAAATGTCCCAGCCAGAGACCATAAATTCTGCATACTTCAGAGCACTTCAAGATTCTTAATACAGAACTAATTATAAGATGCAATTCTTCTTTTTTTCTTTACCAGCTTCAGGACTGAGTTTTTTCCCCCCCATGCAGAAACAAAATACTCATTTTTATAAACTGAACAACATGCAGACATATCAGGAGTTTGATGCTACCACACCTAAACACAGAGCAATCAATACTTAATAAAAATGCTTCTTTCTTAAGAGTGTATAAAAAACCTGGAACTTTGTAGCTTTCGGTACTCTCTTTGTGATGTAGGCAATATGAAAATTCTGGATTAAGTGAATTACTTGATCCTAAAAGTAGAAACTCCTATGGCAAAACCCAGCATTATGGTGGCATAGCAAAGTTGATTAAAAAAGCCCTCAGACATCAACTTACAGGGCCCTGTTCTAAAATGATGGGATGGCTGAAGAGCGTGGGAAAACGTCTGTGTGTTGGCTGCACCTGCAAAGCTCTGCATGCAGACATTCATGTTAAGGGTAAACAAGGAGTCAGCCACGCAGCTATTTGCAGCGTGTGCACTCACAAACAGCCACTTCCATGTATAGATGCTGGACTTGAAAGGCACAACATTCCTGCCCCTCAAATGAAAAACTGAGATTATGAGCCCCATGCTGCGAGACATTCAATGCTGAAAGTCCTCGCTCTCAGTCCTATGCAATTATAGAGTCCCTCCTCATTCCTGCTAACCAAGGTCTGACACGTTTAAGGCTGACGGTCTGATGTTTCCTTTTAGTTTGTGCTTTATGCATCTGCCATTCCACTACTTGTTGTGTGAGGTTACTGTACAAAAAGTTCTTGTTTCTTAGAGGAAAAGAGAAATCAACCTTTTAAAACCAACACACAACTGAAGGATTTGCTAAATGTGGCCCAGGCAGAGGGTTCTTCCTCTTTTTTTTCTGTTCAAAATCAGTTGTCCCCAGCAGGTTTGGTGCCTCTCACTAGCGAACAGTCCATCAATAGAGTGTGGAGGTCAGCACCTACAAAAGGCTCTGTCACTGCTGGCATGATGGGCAAAGAGAAGAGGTAACAGGTCAGGAGAAGATAAAGAGGTGGAAAGAGACATTTAACTGTTCTTTTCTATAGGAAGATACATTAAAAAAAAAAACCCAGTATTAAAATATGTTATCCTCCGCTGCATGCTCAGTGATTCCCGTCTCTGTATTTATCAGGCCATTATTTCTTATTTGGTTAAGTAAACTTTGTATTTGGTGAAGTATACTCAGCATATCAAAACACTGCCAAACATGATATGCTAGTAGCAGAGCCAAGTCAGAAAGTATTGTTTGAAGGGAGAAATTCAGATGGATGGGAGGATACCTGCATATAAAACGTCAATCAATTATGCAATTATCTGCATGACTCAGTAGATGTGAAAAATTACTCTCCTGAAAAAATGTGCTTAAGAACACACAGTCTAATATTCTTTCCTCTACTCGGCACTTCCTCTCTCCATTTAACAAACACAAAGATGCTTCAACGCTGTTATGGATTACCGAACATTTCATTAAACCTTAATCTCCCACAGGAAGCAACAAGATTGCAGCCTGTAGCTGTTTCACCCACATTCACTTCCCACACTGAGATAACTACTGCTACCCAACTATGAAGCTCACTAAGCCCAGACCTGCAAAAGGACTGCATGGCTTCACAGGACATAATCCCCTAACAGATTTTCCTCTTTTTAAAATGAAGTAATAGAAAAAAGCTTCACCCCTCCAGGTACCAGTCACACACTTGTAACTGCTTTACAGTAACAGTCACATAGCCTACATCTGTGTTACAAAATAGAATCAGAGAATGGATTGAGGTGGAAAGCACCTTAAGATCATCCAGTTCCAAACCCCTGTCACGGGCAGGGACATCTCATGCTAGATCATAACGCTCAAGGCTCTGTCCAACCTGCCCTTGAACACTGCCAGCGATGGTGCATTTACCACTTCTTTGGGAAGCCTGTTGCAGTGCCTCACCATCCTCAAAGTAAAGAACTTCTTCCTATACATATGGGGCCAGATTTTCAAAATGGTTCAATATTTAATGCTTCAAGAGAATTTCACTCCTTTTTAGGCTCATGAGTGAAGTGTGTGTATTTTCAAGTGCTCAGCACCCCACAAGAACAAACAGTCCTGTTCGTACCACTTGTATAGCAGTTGGCCATTACTCAGAGGACATTATCAAAAGCTGTTCCAGCTTTGTTCTTTTCAACAGCATCGCTGCCTAATGGTACCAAACATTTCCTGCAAAATAAAGATAGGCTTACTTAGCTTTTCAAAATAATCAATTTGAAAAACAGGGGCAGGGAACATGTGGATGTATTAACTTGCCCTGGTTTTCAGGAGCAACTATCAGTTCGTTTGTACATGAGTAGGCCATTCTCTCGCTGGCTAAGCTTTGCATTTCAGGAATTCAGAAAGTGGCCTGGGGGCAAGAATAATTCCTTTTCGGCTGAACTCAAGAGATAAAAAGATGTGAGCTCAGAGGTGCATTGCCACTTTGCTTGCTAAAAACTTAACTCCTTGAAGGACATTTTGATAATTTGGGCAAGTCACAGAAGCAAGTTTAGAAGCAAGCACAGAAGAAGCTTAGTCTGGTGCTTCTCTCCATGCAAAAGATATCTGTTAAAATTACACGTAAGAAACCAGAGCCAATTATGGTGACTGAAGCATAACAAATGCACCAAAAAAGACTGTTCTCTGCTTAATAATCTTCTGAGAAAAAATAACAAAGCAGAGACTTGCCATCATTTACCATCGTTACTGACTGTTCTTCAATACGGGTGCACGTGTAAGTACCTTTCTACAGGCAATGTTACAGAAGGATCAACTGACTGACTAATAAAAGTAAATTCAACTTAAGCATAAAATCTTAAGACTTTCCCCCTCCATTTTCTGGTTCTGTAGAAGCTGAGGTTTGGATTTGGGTATTTTTTTACCCTTATTTTCTGCTCAAACGTGAAAAATTGGCCAAATCTAAATACAACAACTTCGCTTTGTAGGAATCCCTCAAATAATTCATAGCAAAACCACAGCTGTAGGATCATAGAATAGTTAGGGTTGGAAAGGACCTTAGGATCATGCAGTTCCAACTCCCCTGCCATGGGCAGGGACACCTCACACTAAACCATGCCACTCAAGGCTCTGTCCAGCCTGGCCTTGAACACCACCAGGGATGGAGCATTCACAACTTCCCTGGACAACCCATTCCAGTGCCTCACC